>JAVSBS010000688.1:26482-38715 GCA_033124195.1 Coracias cyanogaster | reverse complement strand
AAAACGCCTCCTGCACGCGCCTGTTGCTGACGGGCCCGAGCCGGGGGGAGGAGGAGAAGAAGGAGAGAGCGGAAGAGGAGGAGGAGAGGGCGGGGCCCGGCAGTCCCGGCGGGCCGGGGCCGGGGTCGGTGGCGGGCGGCCCCCCGGTCCCGGTCCCGGTCCCGCCCCCGCCGCGGGGTTTTTCCTTCCCGGCCGGAGCCGCGGCCTGGTGCGCGCGTGCGGCGGCAGTCGGTGTCCCCGCGCTTCCGCCGGAAGTCTCGCGGCGCCTGGGCGGGGCGGAGCCCGGCAGAGCCTGCGCGCGGCCGGGACCGAGTCTGGCCCGCAATGCTCAAGGGAGGGAGCCCGGAAGGTCCGGGTGAATCGCCGGTACAGACGGCAGGGTTCCCGGGCACGTCTTGGCGGGCCCGGTTCCTCTCGGCGCTCATCGCGGCACGAGTGTCGTTCCCGCGCGTTCGCGGCACGTTCGCTCCATCCCGCGGCTGAATTAATCGATTAATCGATTCTTTCGCGGTGGGATTCTATAGGAAAAAGACGGCCGAAAACACGGATGTAAAACAGGCTGATGAGGAGGGGGAATTTTAGACGGGATTAATTCCATCGCATTTGTTTCTAAATCAAGAAAGAGGGACCAGAAAACAAAAAGAAAGCCTGAGTTTGCCTTCACTAGATGCAATTTGCCGTATCCGAGTGGATAATTACAAAAAGAGGGGAGTTGTAGTTCAAGTATTACTGTGGAAAGATCAAAGAGAAAAAGTCATGAAGGTCCCGATTAGGCGGATTCCCGCGTTGGTGAATCCCGGGTACGCTGCCGGTTACCTTTCGTTTCTGTTTCACACAGGCGTTCAAAAATGCTGCTGCTGATCCGCACTCGAACCTCGAGGCTGCGATCACAAATGTTGAGAAAATGTCCAAGGAGCTGAAGCAACTAAATGGTAATTCTGCCTTTGTCCTCCAACTCAAAAAGAAGCGGTTTAAGGCATTCTTGTAAGAAGGGTGCAGTTGTGAACGGCTTGGTTTCCTGTGTCGTACAGCTGGGTTTTAATCGAATGAAACAATACAGCTGCTGTTTTGGTTTGAAAAATGAAGGAAACGGTAGCTACACAGAAGTGGCGTCGTGTTGGCTAACCATGGCAAAAAATCTGTCAGGCAGTCACCATCACCGTCATTCCTTTGCAGGGACAGCAGTCGTCTGCTCGTAGAAATCAGCCCTGCCTGCCGATACCAAACTTTATTTAACCTCTTGATGTAAACAAAGCTGGGCAACCCTGCAGGCTTTTACAAGGGGTGATAGAAGAAGAAAGTGCTGTAGATAACTTGCCCTTCGCGTAGCCTCTGCCAGGCATTAAACCCCGTGAAGTCACAGCGCTCTTTGTCTTTCAGAGGAGAGCCAGCTCCTGCTTTGTGACCTCACTTTGCATTTCAACCATCCTATGAAGGCCAAAGAGAAGCTGGAGAAAAACCCTGGAGTTTACCAGGTTAAGTCATAACATCGGCTTTTGTGCACCGTCTTCTATGACCGCTGCATCAGCGTGAAGTACACTACAATGCCAGGAGGGTTTCCTGCAGCTAGGCCGTTTTTATTTTCAGCTGGGAACGGGCAGTGAAGAAATACTGCAAGTAGGCCATTGATTTTAAGAGGGGGTTTTTGAACCCAGACTTCCCAAATTAAGCCCACGTAGGGCTGGAAAGAGTGATACCGTTAACGAGAAAGGTCAGGAAACCGGGCATGTAGTTCTTCACGTGGGGTTATCTCCTTTGAAACTAAGACGTGTTGGAATGGTAACAAAAGACTTTAAATTACTTCAAGTCATTGCTCTCTCAAACAGGGTAAGAAACAGCCAGCAGAGGAGGAACCGTGACTGGGCACTCGATCTGCCTTCCTCCTGCTCGGGCGTTGCTGAGGAAGAGGGCCGAAGAGCAGATTACTTCTGAAAAACCGAGCACGCTTTCCTTCTAGTTTCTGTGGTGACTTTCCAACGCACCTCGCAACCACGGAGAGAAGGAGGTTGTGGTCTAAGTACTCTATCCTGAAACCTTCTTGGCCCAGCGTTTGAGTAGCCAGTATTTTTGCATAGTTCCTTACGATTAATATTCGGTCACGCTTTACTTGTGAACATGTTTGAACGTTGTGTTGAGGTGTCTTTTTGTTCACATAACAAAATACCTTTCTCTGAATAATCAAAGCCAGACTTAGTCTGCTGAAGAAGAATACGCGGTGTTACAATTTGTTGTGCTGGTTTACCTTTTATTTCTCTTTCACTAATGACATGATCTACAACAAATAAAATGCAGTTGCACAGGAGGTCTGTCTGTGGGCGTTCGGACTTTCTGAGGTGGCGTGCGATGGAACAGAATCCCAAGCTCCAGCTCGCACAACTGGTGCTAATATGGGGCACGTTGTTCTTAGCCTTAGTATTTTGGAAAAAAAAAATGCAGTACGAGTGACTTCTCTTTCCCAGGATTAGTAGCGAGCTTTTCAAAAATGCTGGGCTAGAAACAGGCTTTGCCAGCTAAAGAATTTTTTTAGAATTATTTTTCATCTTTTTTTGACTCATAGTTGCATCGAGATGATGACTTTGGTAACTTTGAATTCCCGCTCCTAGCTAAATAGATTAGAAGGGAGGCAAACATTTCCAAACCACATCTGTTTAAAGTACAACCGTCTCTGAAATCTGGATTATCTTCTCTGAGAAGCTATAGAGACTACGGGGAAGGTATTTTTTTTCTGCTCTGAATTTTGGTGGAAGTGTTTCAAGTGATATACCCACAAATAAAGGAGGAAGAGCGCGACAAAGCCTCACATAATTCTCAAACCGGGCTCTTGTCAGAAAACAAAGGTACTAGAAAACCGAGGCAACAGGTTGGACGAATCCCAGTTAAAGGAGAGGGGGAGACTCGCGCTGCGGCACGCTTCGGTGGTGCTCCCTTGCAACTTGGATTTTAGAACTGAGAATGATCCTGTTTTTCTTGAAAAGATACAGTAGAACCAGGAAGCAGTTGTGCAAGAGGAACGCGGGTTAGCCCGGCGGTCTCCCTCTGCTTCCAAAGCGGTTTGGGTGGCTGCTGCCGGTTGAGAATCGATTTGTGGGCTGAGACGTGTCATCAGCGACACGTCTGTGTGGCAGGGAGAACGGGATCTCCGTAGATCCTTTCTTTTTCTAGGAAACTGAACAAAGACCCTTTCCTAGCTGAGTGACGCAGACACAGAGCTTGGCAGGCAGCTGCGTATCCAGGCTTGGGGTTTCATTTGGTGTCTGGAGGATCCAGGTCAGGGTCCCGCTCTTTTCCTAGAGCGGCTGTAGTTAAGTCTATCAGGAAGCGGATTGTGGGGGGAAAATTGGGCTCTTTTAATCCTCGGTCTGTTGCTTGGCTTTGACGAGGTTTGGATCTGCTCTGCGTCCCTTTAAATAATGCGATTGCTGCCGCAGTTCTGACCTGAAAAGCAGCCTGGGGTTTTTTTTTCCTCCTATGACAGCAGAAAGTCGCCTTGGTATTTCTTTCCCTAATTCGGCGTGGAAATCATTCCAGGAAGCTACACAGTCCTCACATGGGAAGCACCTTCTCATTCCGGGAAGGTAAAAAATTCTTGTGCGCTGTATGACTAGTGGACAGTAATGAACGTGTTGTAGGAAAATCCCATTTATAGAGTACTGCATTTAAGGCGTAATGTAAAATGCACATTGTCCCTTTTCCTTAAAACTAAAAGGAATTGTAATGACTTGAGGAATTCAGTTTGCTGCAAACAGCAACTTCCTGAAGTTTACAGACTTGGGTAGGCTTTGGTACTGGATGTGATCTTCACGAAGGTCTCGTTTAAAGATGTCCTGCAGCGTATTTTAACATGCACTGGTTTCTTGAACCTCTGTCTTTTCCATCAATCAGAAGAAGAGGCGTTCTTTGGAAGTAATCGATGATATCTGCTACGGAAGAAAAATCCTGTGGGATAGAAAAGATGAGAAGGCTATGGCAAGAAGGTCAGGCTTAATAGTGATTAGTAAAACTGAAAGGGTTTTTTTTTAAACTCTAAATATTTAGCTGTCTTAGAAGGTCCTGCAAATGCTATCAGATCAGCTGTTTTCCTTCCTGCCATGATCTATAGCTCAGCAACTGTTAATCTAGTGTATGTACAACCTTCTGCAATGTTGTATAATTCATTCCTGCAGTCTGGGCCTGTTTAACACAGGACGGGTCATTCTGCTTGACGTGATGACGCGTGGCTTCCTAATAGCTGCATCCTAAGGTTATCAATTCATTCCCCAAGTGCAAACAGGAGAATCTGATTTTGCTTCCAGCAGTAACATATTCTATCAGGAACAACTCTTAAGACAAAAAGCAGAATTCCACTGGAGTTCAACAGTTGCCTGGTTAAGCAGCCTGACACTTTGGAATGTCACAGGAGATACCTTAAGATGGAGAGTAGTAGTGTGAAAAACACATAGTACCTCTTTTCCTTTTAAGCCAGTTCCTAACAAGTATATGTGATTTTCCTCCTGGTACCGAATCTGGATGTTGTATACTTTATCCCTGTACAACACCATCAGTACATACGGATGAGTAGCAGTTTTCCTTGAGCTGTCTCTTACCAAGAATGTGCCGTCCTGAAAGATGAGAAGATGAAAGATGACAAATGAACATCACTCTGGGTTTCATCAGCATAACAACCTTAACTAGAGCACTCATGCTTTCAAGTTTTTTTTTCTTTCTGAAATCTCTTTCCTCCTGGTAAGAGAAAGCATGCTATTAAAGAGTTTAGGTCCTTTCTCAAATGTTTTCTCTTTCAGTTTGCTGCTTAAAACTTCCCTGTCTGATACAAATGCAGGTCTTGAGGGAAGGGAGGAACGGTGTGCTGCAAGGGAGAGGTTGCTGTAGAGGAGGAAGTAAAGTATCAAAGGCCAAACCTCATGTCACTTTAACTGGAAGAGAAGTTCATTTCTGGTAAGTGCCAATCAAAGTTCCTATGTGATCTATTTGCACCCGGCCTAAAACAGCATCTGTGGAATTTTGTTAAAGGCAGGAACATTGTCTCACTTTCCCCCTCTGCTTTTTTTCATTTCAGATCCATTTTAATATGTTTTCCATTGAAGCACCCTTCCTTAAAGGCATTGAATGTGATCCCATAAGCTGGACCTTGGTACAAGTCATGGAAATGACGTGTCATCTTCAGCTCATTGCATGTGCTGTGAAGAGTAAGCGATTTCCCACAGTGATGGGTATGGTTTGGTTTATTTCCACATGCACGGTTAAGTCTGGCTTACAGCTGTTTCTGTACTTCATTTTGCTGGTAAATATGGCTTAGAAAAGGGTGAGATTCGTCTAATTCAAGGTATCTAAAACTTGGAATTTGCAGAAATTCCTCGCTAGTGACAGAGAACTATTGCCATAGAACAAGTCACTCCTCCTAAGAGAGGTGAGGTGAAGCTGGTTTCTGGAGATGCAGAACTTGTTCTCTTGGACTGTGGAAAAAAACTGGTTTAGTCTAGATGTGTAACTTTTTTGTGGGCAAAGGTAATCAAGGTGAATCCCTCACTCTACATGTCTATATTGAGGCTGTAACTGTACCGTGTTATTTACCTTCTCTCTTCGCATATGACCGCAAAGACATCTAGTTAGGAGATGGTGAGAGTCATCAGCGATTTAAAAGAGTACCTTGTTTATTTTTCGAAGAGCCGCTTCTGCTTCTGGCCGGCTAACATAAGCAACGTACCATTCATCGTTCAGTGAATGCTTCGGTTTTTGTGAGAGAGGAGAAAGGCAGCTGTCAGCGAATTAGCTTGTGATGTTAACAACATACAAATCAGTAGAGAGAACTTTGAATGCAAGGGATATTGGGGGTTATGTGCAGAATCTCTGAAGGTAGGAGCTTCAGGGGTCACAGTAGTATATATTATGGTATCGTAGGTGGCACTCAATGATTTTAAAATTATTTGCTTACTTTGATAAATTTGAAAATGTTACAGTCGTAGCTATAACATGTCTGCAAGTAAGCTAGGAAAACAGATGTTTCTAAATATCTTCAGTAAAAGATTTCAAATGATGTTTTCCCTCCTGTCTGCCGGGGGCTATCATCCTTTGCCTTTGTTTCTCTGGGTGTTTTGTTTTTTAATAATTTTATTTTTTCTCATCTGAGACAATAATGCAGACTTCCTGTGAGTATGCCATGTGTGGTTGCCCAGCAGTGTTACCACCAGGAGTTGCTTGCTCTAAACTTCTCATATTTAAAGAAATGTGGAATGAAAATACACTTAAGGGGTATGAATTCTTTCTGAATGGAATATGTAATGCTAATTGAAGGCAACCGTGCAAAACAGGTAATCCAGCAAACAAGTATTTTTCTTGGTTTGTTCTACTGGGGTTTTGCTGCTGTTGTTTTTCTTGGTGAAGACAATATTATGCACTAAAGTTTGACACAGAAAAGGAAACTGAAAGCACCTAGTAACATCCTGACAGTGACTACTAACTAGAAAAACAACTCTGAAAATTGTTCTCTTTGGATATCACAGGATTTGGTGTGTGTAGCAGTTATGGTTACGACAGGTAATGTTTTGTACCTCGTCTTCCTCTGTGTTTGTTTGGTGGACAGTCTGCCGGCTAGGAATTGGCAATGGAGGTCTTACGTCAGCTGTGCCTCTTGAAGGAGATCTGCTATTGTTGCCTTCAAAGATATAAAAGTAGAAAAAATGTTAAAACCAGGACAATAATTTCATCTGTGGAGTGCATACAGGGTGTACAGCCTTGATTTTATGTGGCAGGAAGAATTTATATCACTGTGATACTGTGACGTTTTGAATTTATTTGAAATCAGATTTAGGCGATTGTATGAGAACCAGGTTCTTTACATAAATTCATCCTTGGTGCACAAGGACTTTAACTGAACTCTTGCAGCTCAGGTTTCCCTAAAGTCAGGTCAACTTGAAATAGGGGCTAGATCTTTTGAGCTTCTGTAGCACAGTTACTCGGTTGAGAGCATCTCTGGTTTCTGTAGAGGCAGTTAGAAGGAAACGTTGTCTCTTTGCATTTCTTTCCTTCTTAGCATGTAGAAACTAAAAAATGTCACTGTAAGACACTGCAGCTGTGACCACAGGCAAAAAATTATTTGCAAAGCAATTGATTTCTAAGCTTCCTTTATCTTTGACTTCTTACAAGAGAAATATGCAGCATATTTCACATGGAAAGTCTTTTCTCCCTTTTTCAAGAGCATTCACACACAATAGTGACTCGCAGGTAGCGTGGCCCAGCTCTCTGCAGTCTGGGCTCCGTTGAAGAGGCTGCCGCTGTGAAGCTTTGGCAGTGGTGTGACTAGGCAGTAAGCCCTAACTTCAGGGGAAAAACACTGTCGATTCAGACTAAGTTACACAAGAGGCCTTTCAGGAACTTCATTGTTTACTGTTCCTAATCCAACCAGAAATATCCATAGAAAAAAAAAGATTATATTAACTACACTGAAACCACCTTTCAACCTTCAGTCATTTTTTGTACAAAAAATGCAGGAATGCAGGATACAAACCTAGGTTTAAGCGTGGTGGTAGTGAGGCACTTGAAGACAGGTTTCTAGCACTGTTTGAAAAAAAAAAAAGAAGGAAGTATAAATACAACATTTCTATACAACTTTTCTGTGCTCTGAAGAACTGGTCTGGACTTTGTGCCTGTTTTACAGAATGGAAGATACTCTAGAGACCTGTGCAGGCGGAGGATAGCCTGCTCTTTCTTATTGTTGTTTTTCTTTCCTTCTTTTCATGTAAGTATATCCACTGGAAGCTCAGTGTTTGGAGATAGAGCCAGTAATGGGCCACCAAGACTTCTGTGGCAGGATCAATGCAGAAAACTACGCCAGCTTGTTGAGTTCTCCCAGGGAGTGACTGCCTCAGTCTCCCAAAGCAGGAAGCGCAGGCAACAGCTTGCTAGATGTTTCTGTGGGGCTCCACTTAGAGTCCTTTTTCTTCCGGCTTCTATAACATTATTGGTGAAACTGCAGTTTCTCATTGTTAAAGTTGAAACTAGGGATGTGGAGCTACTGGAAAGAGTCCACAGGTGTGTTCTCAACACCCGTCTAGCTCCCAGTACAAAAGCACTGCACCATGAGGGCATCAGCTCAGCCAGACCCACGATAACTCATGTGGTCAGTGCCTGGAGCATCTCACGTTGAGGAGAGGCTGAGGGAGCTGGAACTGTTTAGGCTGGAAAAAAGGCGGCTCAGGAGGGATCTTATGCATATAAATACCTGAAAGGAGAGCCAGGCTCTTTTCAGTGGTGCCCAGTGACAGGACCAGAGGCAGTGGGCGCAAATTTAAATTTTTATTTTTATTACATTTCTCCTCCGAGCTGGGAACAAAGGGCCTGCGCGCTTCTCCTTTACAGTTCATATTTGTCTTCTGCTTAAATGAACTGTACAAAAAGCTCTGGGGTGAATATGTTAATTATGTTTGCAGAACAAAACCACCTTATCATGATTTGATTCATTGTAGATTAACAGCCAGATGGGGGCCTCTGCTCAAGCAAAATTTGACAACACTGTTTGAACAGAAGCAGAAGTGTTCATCATAGGAATAGTTTCGATTTGCATGTGACCTTGCTATTGGTACTGCAGTATTTGTTCTACTGGGCCATCAGCAGTTCCAGAGGATGATGGTAAATGGGAGGAATTAATCAAAAAGCCATTAAAAAATGCAGAGATTAGAAATCGTACTTCAGCTGTGGACACAGTGAGCCAGCTCTAACTCACCAAAGGCTAAGTCTGTTGCACACTGCATCAGAAATAAAAACTTAATTAAGGGCTCTTCCATCTAGCAAATGAAGATGTAGCTATCTAATATTGAAGCTAGAAAAAAAGCCATAATTGAAGCAAGGTTCATGATTTTAAATAGGAATTATTAACCCTGAGAGTAAAAGTTAGTAAAAGGGTGATGAAATTCTTTCAGAGTCAACTCTGGACAGCTAAGGTTTTTAGTTTTGAAGCAAATAGTAGTTGCAGCTCTAGCACTTACACTCCTAAAGCGTGCAGAATCCTTTTAAAGAAGGACCTCTTTGGCCTACATCCTGCCTAATTTTGTAGCAGAAGATGATCCTTTCCCAAAAGGGCTTGTCATTCTTATGGCTCCTGCAAGCAATGGGAGAGATGTCTCAAGAATGGAAGTGTTGTACCATGTAGGCCCTAAAATACTTCCTTGAGCTAAAACTGAGAGAGGTACTTTTTTTTCTTGGTTGCCTAATTAAGCACTATCTGCTTCACTGACTACTGAGCTTCAATTATATGAAGGATTGTCCTTGATATTAGGAACAACACAAGTTAGTAGGCAGTGGAGGCAAGGTTATAGCATGAAAAATAACAGACTCCTTCAAGTAGCTACCTTGTGTTTGCTTGAGAACCCTGTTCCCACATATAATTACTTGCTAAATTGCAGAGACTGAGATTCAAAAGGAATGACGCAATAAGGGGTGAAACAAACCTTTCTGCAGCATGCATACTGTTGGATCCTCGCTTAGGTGGAGGCTTGGCAGATTTGGATGGGAATGTATTGGAGCTGCATGGGGGCAAAGCTAGCTGTGGCACTGGTCTTGGAGGTGCAGCTGTGGAGAGGAAGAGAAGAAAACCACAAATTTGTGAGACATTCTCAAATGAGGTAGAATGAAGAAATGCTGTCACATT
Organism: Coracias cyanogaster; assembly: GCA_033124195.1. Classification (NCBI taxonomy): domain Eukaryota; kingdom Metazoa; phylum Chordata; class Aves; order Coraciiformes; family Coraciidae; genus Coracias; species Coracias cyanogaster. The sequence goes on along the minus strand of JAVSBS010000688.1, from coordinate 29,072 downwards.
GCTGCTGTTTAATTAGATAAACATCATGAAGTAAACTGTTCTACAAAAAGTCCTTGATATTTTAGTTACAGATTGTAAATGCGTATCATCAACTGGGAACTTAAAATTAAGTACCAAAATTAAAATAAACCACAATAGGCTTGAGCAACATTTATGTTCTCTAATTTCTGTAATAAATACAAACAAAATAACCTTTTGTTTGCCTTCTTCCCCCTTACCTCGCAATTAACATTTCAAGTTAACGTATCTCTCCCGGTATCACAGTGCTGCTCACCCGCAGCTCATGGAAACATGACTTCCATTTTAAGAGTAAATTGGAAATATTCCACATGTCTGCATTTGCTGGTCTGACACAGGAGTTATGAAAAGGTCTTTGAAAGAAAAAGCACACATGGAAAAAAGCCACGTGGAAGAAAACAGCATCCCAAACTATTTGCTCTTGCCTCCCAAGGTGACCAAAACTCAGAAGACGCAAAAAGCTTAGCTTAGTGCTTAGGTCTGGTTTACAAGTGCCAACCTGCTACTTAGAAAAATCTCATTTTCCTCCCTGTCTCCCAGCAAAGGAAAAAGTCTCTGAGGACCATCAATGTCTCTATTTTTAAAGTTATATATAAAAATAAATATTAAATGCCTCCAAGGCTCGTTCCCCCTCTCTCCCACCTAGATTTGCCAAGTATTTTGTGCAAATTGTTACCATTTCTCTCAACAATGTCCTTAGATATCTGTTCCAAGATCAATGTCACTTTTCTTACCTTATGTGCATAGTTCATTATTTGCCCCCTCCAAAAAGCTAGAACAGTGGCAATTACCCCATCTTCTTTACAGCTGCACCCAGTCACACCAAGATTTCCCTTTCTCCACCAGCTTTCCCTTATCAAGTAGGATTTTGGATTGACAGTAATAATAGAATCCTTAAGGTTGGAAAAGGCCTTTAAGATCAAGTCCAACCATCAGCCCAACACTACCTATGGCCACTAAACCATGTCCTGAAATGTAGTGCCAGCTCCTCAGTTTCCAGCTCCTTCCTGCCAGTTTGTGCCTGAAGTAGATCTACTTCATCCCATGAGCTCACAGGAGGACCAGAAGATAGCTGTAATATTTAATGACAAATCTCTTGCTCGGAACAAAAAAAAAACACCTCATATTTGTCCCTAGAAATATGTTTTTCCTTAGGCAGGTTTATAGCCACAGAGATGAACTCATGCTTTCCATTCTCCTCCCTTGGACTCACCAACAAACCACATTTCTTTGCTTTGGTTTGTAACATCTGGCAATGACTGGTTCAAGCTACATTGTGCTGCTTGGGTGGTTTACCCTTGTTTGAGCCCTCCTCCTAGGACAAGCCTCTGAGGAAATCACAGAGCCCTGAAGTCACACCTGTATTGAGCCCGAGCAGCAAGGTCCATGTACTATTGAACAGCTTTATTTGAACCAGTGCTCCAGGATCTTTCCAGAGCTGCTAAACCCCTCTCCTGTATTAGAAGTGTAGGTCCCCATGCAAGCTGCAGTACTTTGAGTTGATGCAACCCTGTGCAGCATGTCCTTCCAAAACAAACAGACAAATAGACAAGTCCCGTCCGTGTCACTTCTTATTTGTCCAGAAAAAAACCACAAAAGACAAGAAACTGTTCTCCTACACACACAAGCCACATAAAGGTGGTGCAAAATAACCACACCTTCGCTTTGAGTTTATTTGTTTGGCAAGCTTCAGTTTCAGCTGGGAGAGAGTTTTAAATATATTATTTAAATGAGTCCTAACAGCATTAGCTTGCTTGCTGTCAGTGGTTTATACAGTAAATCCAATTATAGGAATAATATAATAAAGTATTATACTTATTAAAAGTTGTATTATAAAAAGTATTTTACTTATGTTTAATGTAACTGCTACTATTAGAGCATCCTATTGCTTTAGGATGCACTTAAAAGGTGGAATAAGAGCTAGTTGGGAAGTCAAATTTCAGAGAAAGCCATTTCCACCTCCAATAATTGTCAGCTTACCATGGGAGGAACAGGGAAAAATAACCTAAAAGGAAAAACCATATTTCAACTGTGCTTATGCTCCCAAGGTATGGAAATATTCACCCAGATCTTCATTTTCATTGTCACAGCTCTTCTATTTTGCTCACAAAGCATGCATTCAGAAGCTCTTATTTTCTAATAAATACTGTTCCTTCCATTTCTGGAGACATGATGTGGTGGGTTAACCTTGGCTGAGCGCCGGGTGCCTACCAAGCCATTCTATCACCTCCCCTTTCCTTCCCCTCTCCCTCCACAGAAGAGCAAAAAGAAAGGGGAGGAAAATAAAATGAAAAACAAAAAGCAGTTTAATAATAATAGAAGCAAAGCTAAGCAAATCCGCGCGCGGAAGCAAAGGAATACAAAGTTATTCTCTACTTCCCATCAGCAGGCGATGTTTGGCCCCTCCCTGGGAAACAGGGCTCCAAGACATGTAGGGGTTGCTCTGGAGGACAATGGAACAGCCCCCAACTCCTCCTCCTTCTCCCTAGCTTTAGAGCTGAGCTGACGTCATATGGTCTGGAATATCCCTTTGGTCAGTTGGGGTCAGCTGTCCTGGTTGTGTCCCCTCCCA
>JAVSBS010000688.1:0-13703 GCA_033124195.1 Coracias cyanogaster | reverse complement strand
AGAGGAAAGCAAAGTTTAGAAGGGTAACACTTCCCTAGCAGAGTTCTGACAGACCAGTGCAATGAGCAGCTGAGTCTCTAGCCATGTGAGGAAGGAAGTACCAAAACCACACTGCTTTCTGAGCTGTGGGAGTGGATGATAGGAGAGGATAAGGCAACAGCGCTTGCAGAAAATGTTACTCAGAGTTCTCTTTCTCTTTCTACCTCCTCCACCAGACGCTCAGCTTAAAATGGGCAGGAAGTTAAAAAAAAAGAGCACTCCATAACCAACCCCCAAAGCAGTACTCCAGAACTGGCTTTTGGTTGCTTCGCTGCAGCTACAGTTGTCATGAGTAGAATCCATTCTACTTGTGGGGGCATAAAGGACTTAAGATGGGTAAGAGAGATGGAAGGCAAAGTCCTCTAGGACCAGAAAGTTTCTCTCTTTTAATGGAGAATTTTCAAGATTTTATGAAGCATTTTAATTTTCAAATAGTCTTTAAATCCTTTTTTTGGGTATTTAAAAATAAGCCACAAGAAGATTCATGAAGATATACACCCGTGGCATGGCTGGTGGAGATTAACTTTCAAAACAATAACTCTGTTAATAATGACGACAGAAGATTATGGGGGTTTTATTAGTTTCAGGAAATGGCCTGTCATACTTTATCATGACAACTGTTACCTGCTTAGACACTTCAAGATTTTTGTAAAAATCACAGAATGATCCACAAGTAATGACACAGTTATAGTCAAACCTTGATCAGTAGATGTACTCAGATGTATATATTCAGTAAAACCACACCCTAGCTCGGGAGGTCTGTATGGATGTGAGCTGTGGTTTGCAAACCTTGTCTATTTGCAAGTGCTGAGTTCAGTTCTCAGTATGTGTAGGTCGGTGTAACCCTGCTAAAGTTACCGGAGAACAATCTCTCCCGTATGTGTACTATTTATTCATTCCACTGGCCAATGCTGTGTGACGCTTGCTATTTATGGCCAGCATTTTTACAGAACGGGCTCAGATTTTAGCACTGTTGTTAAATATCAGGTGCCGTAACTACCAGATGCTAAAGTGCATTTCAGCTTGTAGAACTCTTCCTACTAGGCGAGGTTTGCAGTGTGATATAAAAGTAAGGCGTGAATGTGTTCTACTGGAAGTCAAGAGCAAGCACTTTCCATTGCGGTGAGAGCATGAAGATTCTGAAGTAGTGAAATTAACGTTAAAAAAATAACAGGTTCTTCTGCCCATTAGTTTTATTCTGTTGGGGGTTTTGGGGGTTGGTTTTTTGTGTGTGTTTGGCTGTTTTTAAATGGCAACCAGTACTCTTTCCTATTAAAGCTCTAAATTCTTGTATCAAACAGTGGCATTACATGGAGGACCCCACATCACATCAACCTTTTTCCATGTGTATTCACAATATTCTAGTGAGTTGTTTCGCTCTTTGTAAGTGTGGAGCAAGCCAGGAAAAAGGGCATTAGTTCCAGACCTTAAAGGTCTGGATTTCAAGTTCTCTTCTTGCTGAGAAAACCAAAGATCTGACTAGATCTGTTCACTTTCTGCTAGAGTGTTACAAGGTAAGTGCCTTGTGAAAATCAAATTTTCAAAAGATTTTTGAGATAACAATAGGGTAGATGAGGAGATAAGAGCAACTTCACATTGTTAGATTTTATTTCAACTATTACCCAATGCCATTAATATCTCTTGTATGTGTGTGTTTATTAGACCTTCCAGTGACCACCTTCGACTCACAAATTTGAAAGGAAATCACCAAAAGGTCTCAAAATTAGGTGTTCAAACAAGGAGAACAGAAGGCAGTTTTGCCAAAGGACTGTTAAGGAGGGACAAATTATCAGAGAATTACAAGCAATGTGTTTTACAGTATGGTAAGATGCATTTTTCATGGACAATCTGGTATAATTATGGTCCCTCAATCTCTGTAACCAGAGTTAGATGTTGGTTTTAATTGACAGCAAATTCAAAAATGCCAAAATATTGGGACATCTTTTTTTAATAGCATCTGGGTATATATCATGTCAAGATACAGATATGATCTTGAAGAAACAGGTCATGTCTGAAGCTTTAAAGTTCAAGTCCTTGCATATCTGATCCAAAAAGGTATCTGTCTGCCCATGAGCGCATTAGATATTAGAAAGAAATTCTTTACTGGTAGAACACTGGAACACGTTGCCCAAGAAAGTTGTGGATGCTCCATCCCTGAAAGTGTTCAAGGCCAGGTTGGATGGGGCTTTGAGCAACCTGGTCTAGTCAGGGATTGGAACTAGATGATCCTTAAGGTCCCTTCCAACCCAAGCCATTCTATGATTCCAGGAATGTGGAAGACCACACAGGTATTACAGATTTTTTCAGTATCCTTAGCTTCACCAAAACACCTTACATGAGCTCTGCTGTATCAGAAAATGTATAGCAGACTCTATCTGCTGTAGCAAAATCAAGGTGTGCATAGAGGGAGTGAGTCTGGAACTGGGAAATGAGCAACAAACAAACAGCCATGTTGGAACAACTTGAGTTCCTTTTTTTTTTCCCCTCCTTAGTTTGTTTAGAAGACCATGAAGAGCTCCATGTGTCTCATGGTTAGGAACCTTCTAATTTCCAGTTTAAATATGTACCAAAGAACTTGCAGCAAACTAAAACCCTGTGTTTTTCATGATGAAATATCAGAAGAAGCTAGTTTCTTTGTTGCTAAGTATCAACTTAATGAGATTATTGTTCTTCATTTAGTAATGACCATGAAATGATGAAAGCTATTCTGATAAATTCAAAACTTTTTCAAGGCCTAATCTACAGGATCTTGGGACTGAGTCAAATGTTCCAGACTGATTTGTCTTGAACGCCTACATAAAGGAAAAGCATGTGATGACATTTGCTTGAACTCCTCAACTGTTGTGCACGTACCTGACATTTTCTTTCCCGTGAGTTAGTCAGCAGTTAACCAGTGAACAGTTAAAACTTACTTGGAAGGTAATACTTGCAAAAAAATTTCAACCTTTGTGTAGCTACCGGTAGTCAAAGAATTTATGGGTGAGTTCTTTTGAACATTCCCCAGACAATTTTTTGGTGTTGTAATATCGTGCCAGAGCTGTCATGACAACACTCCTTTTATTTTGGAACATTCTTATTTTTCCCACAGTAGACTGCAATAAACAGGTCTCTTAAGTAATCACTGGCAAATCATTTGCCCAGTATTTCTTAAGAGTTTTCACTGCAGACCAGCTAAGGTAATTTTTAATGTTAAATTGATTTGGCTTTACTTACGGCACTCTGAGTTTGGGAAATTTCTGAATATCATTTTCGGACATGTTCTGAAATGAAACACATGGTGTATATCACAAAATTGTTCATGCGACACCCTGTGACTTAGAGAAATTTGCATATTCAAAAATGTGGCATGAAGTTTCAACTGATAGGAATATAAAGTGCATAGAAAAGCAATGCAAGAAAACATCCCGTGGCTCCCTTGAGAAGTGAACCCCTTTCCAGAAAAAATCCTCTCTCTGTTTTTCCTGTTTTGCTGGATATTGGTTTTTACTTCGTGTTGCTGCCAGTTGTATTAAACTAGCTAGGAGGTTAAGAAACATCATTTGTGTGCTTGTTTACACACAAAGGACTTCAAGAAAATCATCACATGTAACTTCACAGAGTACTTCTCTGTCTACTTCAAGTATTTCTGTAGCTATAATATTTTAATGATAGCTTGTTAAAAAGTCCTGTAAGGAAAAGTAAAATCTTAAACCAGCTCTTACCAATTGAGAGTTGGGTAAATATGTTTGTTTGCCAGCAGATGAGCCATTCTTCCAGGATTAAATTCAGATTAATGGGACTCTGTGCAAAGTTAAGTCATTTGCTTTTCTGATTTGGGTTCTAATCCAGTCCTTTATTGGCATTGTATTATCACACTGACTTACAGGCCTAGTTAAAATCCATCCCTGCTCTGCTTCTCAAAGGTACTGAAAATAAAACCCTCTACTGCAACAGCTCTCTCCCTAGGGATTATCAGAGATACTTAAGCTAAAGCAGGTGAACAAACAGTAAGCAAAAAAATTCCAGAACTATTTTTAAGACTTCCATTTTTTTAATCTTTTCCTTGCTTTCTGGATGTTGCTTTTCATTGTACAGTGCCATCACCTAGCATACAGAAAACATATCTGTTCTGTAGCTATTATTAAAGAAGTCTTGAGGTACTATAATGCTTCTGAGTGGACAGTGTCAAACAATGAATAGAGAGCTACATCATGGTAACATCCTGCGATACTGATTATGGTGGGAGCTCAACAGAACGTGCATGGTCTGCTTGAAGTCATCACCAGCGGTGTTCTGCCTGGCAATTTTGGAATGATGCTTCTCATGCTACATATAAAAGGACAGAATGTTTCAAATGCTTTTTTAAACACTTGTAGTTTTAAGGCAATGTACAATGAGACGCCCTTTCTAAAGGGCTGTTCCTGGTAGGGAAGACAAACTTCTACCATAGATTCTGATTTTATGCTTTTTTGCTTCACATCTTTTAGTACAGTTAAAAAAATATGGTATTTAAGTGACTTCAGAAGCTAGATATATTGAATTCCTTCATGTCTGCATAATGAAGTCAAAGTGGTGCATGTTTGCAGAGTGTCAGGATAAAACTGTGAATTTTAAAATAGAGCACCATTTCCTGGAGTCTTGTGCTAAGAATTTTATGTGTAACATCACAATATATGTAAAATAATGTGTTCTACTGGTGATGTAGCTGAAACTCCTGGGACTGAAGAGCAGCCTAACAAAAACTTTTCTAGAAACTGGGACGGGGGTAGAGTGTTTCTTCCCCCTTCAACCATAATAGAGCCATTAGAGTGCAGATTACTCCTGACCTCAGCTGAGATGTGCTAAATCTCAAGAGCTTCACTGATGCTCCTGCAGAGAGTCAGCCCCTCTCTTCTTCCATCATGTGCAACTTCAAGTTTAGGACAGGTTAGTGCATTATGAACACTTTTGATAAAGCATTTTCTTTACTTAATCACAAGCTTCAGAAGTTCTCTTTGGAACATGGATAATAGTCTGGTTCTTTCTGTCTTTCTTAGTGCCAACAATAATTGGTTCACAAAGCTAGCAATGATTTTCAGGACAGAGCAAATCCTCTCTTTGTTTTCCAGCACTGTTTTGCCTCTGGGAGTACTTACAGGAGTGAAACACAGGAAAAATATACTCCCTTTATAGAAATGTCCTGCAGGATTTACTGAAGAATCGTCATTTTTTAAAAAATACTTTTTAAGCTTCTCTCTGGAATTCTATTCTGGTGAGAAACCTGACAAATATTATGGGTTTAAACTCTCATAAAAGGGTGATGTTGCCATTTTAAATGTTACAGAATTTTATTAGAACAAGTTACATGGAATCCCCCTGGTTTTATTCCTGCTACATCTTAACTGCACTTCCCTTGTGGTAGCCAGTAGATACAGAAATGTGACTTTGAAACTAGGATATTATTCTGATGCAGCAATATTTTGTAGTCAGGTTTACCATATAAACCTGGCAACAAGTACAAACCTGCAAATGCTCAGTCTGAACAGCTTCTTCTGTGCGAATGTAATTTGGCAGTTTCCAATAACTTAAAAAATGTAAAAACTTATTTCTTAGACAAACCATTCCTATAGAGAAGCAATTTTTTTTTAAAAGATTGCATTGTACTCTAGAATATTGCACTTAAAGTCCCCTTTTGTTGTTCTGTTTAACAGGTGAACCTTTTTTTTGCATTATACAATTGATAAGTAGGTCAAAAGTCAAAAGCTTAAAAAAAAGTCTCAGCAGATGTGAGCAGCTGCTTTTTTACTGGAGAGGAAAGCATCCTTTGAGTCTACTGGGATGCATCTGAAGACATGCTGTACTCTGAGCTATGTATCTCCAGAAACACGCTGGAAATAAAAATTTACAAAAATCACTTAGGAATCAGGTGGGTATTGCTGTTTTTATTTGCACCTGATGAACTTGCAGAATTTCATAATGCTTCCAGAATCAGAGCTCCCAGTCCAGCCCCAGATCCTTAGCACTTGTGCTAAGGCCAGTCTCTTAGGGGTTAGTCGGGTAAATCCCATGACAGACATCTGAATAGTTCTGACCCCACCCAGCAGGAGGGAGGTGTCATATCGTGTTCCTGCAAAAGGGGTTTGAAAATGTTCATGTCGCATTTCTATGAAAATTCAAAAAAGCTTGATAGATTAGAGCAAGTAAATAAAAAATAAGAAGGCTTTAGAAGAGGTGTGCATAGATTTCCCTGCTATGACTAATTACACAGATTATCAAAATTACTACTTTGGGGGAAAATAAAATAGTTAATATTTGGAAATTTAAAAAAAAGTAAAATGAAGTAATAATAAAAGCCCTTACAGTTCTTCATGGATGTGTGTTTAAGGCCTGAAAACAGCAGCTCCTTCAATGGAAGCAGTCATCTTTTATAAAACTAAGCCAAATTGTTGGTAAATCCTGGAGCAGTGTCAATTTAAGACCAATGGAATTTTGCTTATGAGTTTGGTGCTTTTAAAGTTCACTGATTTCTTGTCTTGCTCCAGAAGAAATCTAGTTTTAACTATAGAGGCATGAAATTGCGATGACAATAGAAGGCCAGTCATTCTGGCCAGGTCTGTGTCATCTTTAGTACGAGAGGCCAATTAATAAATGTGGGTTTTCTGCAGTTAGTGCTTGAAAACAAGCACTTCCTATAAGGGAAGAGATGAATTCAAGACAAGATGGTGGTTTTAAAACTTCCCTGTCAGTTTAAAAAATACTAAAATATATGCATATCAACCAACATGCTTGGGTTCCCAGCATTCCAAATTTAAAGCAGGAGGGCTGGCTGATTTTAGTACAGACATTTACTTCTCATATTCACACTTCAGCAACCACCTGCAAGATAAGTACTTTGCATCTGCCGATGCAAAGTAGGAGGAGTCGAAACAATCACTTGATTGGAATTTTACGGGAAGGAATTCTTCAACTCTACTTACCAAAAACCTTTGTCCATTTATGCTGTGCTTTCTCACAACTTTCTCACAGTCCTTATATTTTAACTGTCAATGAAAAGAAGATTATTATTGCACCCTTAATTATAAGAGTGGTTGAGACACTAAGAACATGTAATTCCTCACATTTAAAACCCACCTCACAGTTGCCTGGCCCAATGAAATATTTGGGAAATGGCTAATTGTAATACTGACTGGGATGAACAGTTGTGGAAAACAGAAAGTACAGAAAAACCTTGATATCTTGGAATACCAAAGCCCTGATTCCAATAACTGAATTCATTGTTGTGACTGAAAAGCTTCCTTTTGTGGATGGAAATGTCACTTGCTAATCCTGAAAATTACCCATGATATTTGGAAAGCTTTTCCACAATATTTTGTTTTACAGTAGCATCTAGGACAAGGACATGCATTTTAGAAGATGATCATGTGCAGAAAAGAGAAAGCTCCTGGTCCTACCAGGCAAAAAATTAACAGTAATTTTAAGGGCTTAGAAAACAAAACACAAAAAGCTAGCCACATTTAGCAACACACGACTCTTACATAAATTTCAGACTAGGTTTTTTTGCTTAATAATAATAGCAGTAATAGCATAATGTGAGAACACAGCTTATATTTTTGATCTAGCTAAAATCCATTTCTTTCTGTTTCAAGTTGATCAAGTCCATACCAGAAGGAACCCAAGGAGCAGGCAGACCAAGTGACTTTTTGGAGCCTTCAAGACAGAAGGCGGCTCTGGTCCTGGCTGAAACTAGTTAGTGAAGTTGTGCAGACAAATGATCCTGTGCTGCTGGCACAATCCCCCTAAAGCAGAGAATTTCTTATAGGGAGCTTTATGTCTTGACTTAGTTCTATTTATTCATTTTCAGGAGTAAACTTACAACTTGGTGTTATATGAGAACAGAGCCTGAAGACATCTGAACAGCTGGGAGAGTATTTTTAGGGGCCACCTTCAGTTACTCATATGCAAAACCAGACCTAACTCTGCTGAATATTTTAGGATACAGAGGAAGACTTTTGTGCAAACGGAGGACTTAAACCTGTAAATAATGTCTGTCATGTAGTGGGTGCTATTCTGACGTTACCAGCACAAGTCTGTATGCAGCACTGAGCAACTGCTATACTGGGTAGACTACATCAGAATGACTGAGACCTAATCCCATTCTTAAAGTAATTGATGAAAAATACTGTTTAGCTATTACAAATTACACTTGGGATATTACACATGTAAACATCTCTGCTTTTTCTAAAAAAAAAAAAAAAATAAATAAAGCCTTTACACATTATTTGAAAGTTTCATTCTTCTATCGATCCTTCCCTGCTTTGAATGTATGGTTTAAATTAACATGGGCTTTAAGTTAATGCACCTAGAATGATAAATTAGATGTTGTTACTGATAAGTATGAAGAATTCTTATTTGACAGAAACTGAGGACTTTATTCATGCCAGTAATCCATCATAGTCCTGTTCCATAATTACCGGTATGTATGCTGCCTGAATTTTGCTGCTATGAAGGTGCAAGCTAACAAAGAATTGACAAAGATCTTTACCACTGCCCTGCATCGTGAACAATCACTTCAGGTGAGAGAATGTGCTTGTATTTTTGAAATCATCCCAAAATTATCTCAGTTTAGGAGAAAAAAATGCGTTGGACTTGTATCCTGGAGTTTGACCATACGGCTGCAGGCAAAGTATATTAGTGCAGTGCAAATAAAGCATTCCTGAGGTCTAACATTTGACCCTTTGGTGATATCTGTGATGGCAACTGCGTGAGTATATCTGGGGAGAAGATTTGGTCACTTACGGCAGTTGCCCAGAGCTAGCTGTCTTGGGCTGACATTATTGTCCTGCATAGATTTCTTAGATTACTTCAAGCATCTTTTGCCCTGATTCACGTCCCCAGAAGTGAAACACCAAGATTATCTCTGTTTTGGGGGATATCTGGATCAGTAGATGGGAGGTACTCAAAAACTGATGTAACTTGGCCCATTCAGTTATGATAGAACTTACAGTTAATCCTTTTATCACTGTTAGGAGTATAATTATTGACTTTTTCAGGAAACCATTTCCCTTCTTAGTTTCTTGGAAATGGTGATCCAAACCACCATGCACCACTGTTGTAATGTTTTTTGCATTTGTCTGAAGATGCCTGTTGCTAATGATCTCATCTCTTCCATCTCCAGTTCTTCATTTCACTTGCCTGTGCCACTAATCCCTGCACCCAAAAAGCAGAGGTTTGGAAGTAGCTGGCAGTTTCACTTCTCCAGAGATTTCATAGACATCGACTTTGTGTTTGATCTGCTTGTCTTTATTAGCTAGTTTTGCATTCTAGCATCAAACTTGCCTCAACTCACCAAATAAAACTCTCACAGAATTATAGGAGCCATTGAAACTATAGCCCGACAGCTTGCTTGAAAATGAACCAGCTATGCTGGCGTTATTTGAAAATCTTCCCAAATCTTCCGACTGATCTGAATGTTAAATTCCAGGCCGACAATTTTGAACTTTGGGAGGAACGTATTCAGTTGCAGGGGAGATGGAGCAAGCACTCTCTGATGTGAATTGAAAAATGAGCAATTTACAGCGAACACACAGGAATGAAATTTCAGTTACATTAGCTCTGTTAAACATTCCTGGGCAATTCCAGTAATCTTGAGCCATTGGTTTTGCCCAAAAAGTTTTAGAATAGGGAAGTCGAAACAGAAGGCGAAAGGTTTTCCCAGCTGAACTTAAAAGAATTCGGAGTCTGTATATCCACAACTGGTAGGTTCCTGGCTGGGATCTCATGGGATTAGCAAAGACATTCAGAGGCTCATCTGTAAACACTGAACAATTTGGAAAAAAAAACCAAACCTCTCTCTGAAAATCATTAAAGAAGACCTAGAAAACTTGTAATCTTCACACATTAGTGCCTTCTACAGCTATTAATATATCAACAATTGTAGCAAAGTGTGTATTTTCTCTGAAAAGCCACGCGTTTCCCTTATATCCAGTTTAAAACACACTTTCAAGATTATTTTATAGGTTTCACTGGCCAGTGCAGTTCAGCTGCTTAATTGTCAGTGGTTTTGCTTTTAGTTTTGCAGCAAGCTTTGCCCATTTTAAAAATATGTACATTTAGCACAAACAGCGTTACAGTAGATTGCTCCTCCATTGTACAAAGACAAAAGACAGTTAAGCTTACCGTCCTAAAATATTCTGCTAAGTCATCTGGGTTCCATGTAACCACGTCTGAACGGTAAGGAATGTTTCGCAAATCCATTGTAAGTTTTCTCCTCTAGGCAGTTAGAGAACGTTCATGGCAGTAGGTTGATGAAACAGCCGTATATTCCCTGCGTGCAGCCACCTCCAGCGTCTCTAGCAATTCCTTGCCTAACACCCAGCTACTTCTGGTTAAGATCTGTCGGGTTTTTTTTTTAAATTTAGAACTACTTTGTTAGGACATCCAAGAGAGATACTGCTTCCTCTGGTACAAAATGGTCTCTTCTCAGAAAAGTTGTCAGCTAGTCAGCCTTACCACTTCCTTTGTCTGAATATAAATAAGTAAACAAGGAAGCACAGCAAAGTGTTGAAAATGCTCTGCCTGCTACATGTAAGTAAGCTCCTACAGACCTAAGCTGCTTATAGTTGCATACAGAAATATTTATATATTTACACACTCCACACAGTAGAAAAATATTGGCGTATTATCTGCATAGACACTGGTTACTGCTTCTGTGCAAGTCTAGCCTAGGCCAGTCCCCTCCAAAGAAGAAAACAGTCACTTAAGCAAAACTTCTTCAACTGACCTCACTACCTGAAGTGTCACGTTATCTTTCTTTGATTTGTACAACAAGAAAAGATTACCGTTGGTGTTGTACCTAAGGAGGTGTGCATTTGGGGAGGGAATTACGGTCAGCATCCCTTCAAGTAAGGAGTTGCTCAGTGAAACTGAAAAATGGACAAGTTTAGATGAAAAATTATGTTGTCATTGTTCCAGTGCATTTTCCAGCTGCCTCTAATAAGGATTTTTGTGCCTGAAAAAGAATCCACATGCCCATAATGTTACCCCAGGGACATGATAGACTGCATCAGTCATGTGTAGCCAGCTCAGGCACCATCCTACCTGTAGATCCCTTTGATGGGACTACATTTAGTAATTCCAAATGTGCCTGCTTTTTCCAAAAAGCCAGCATGTCCCTTCTCCCTTCTCTGGATGTGGAGCTTCCTCCCAAATCTGTGCTTGTATGAATGCTTCGGGTCACTGTTCACCTCACCTCCAGCAGACTGCACAAAGGTAGTATTTTGTGAGCTTCCTGTATTAGTAAGAATAGATGCATCGTTCTGAAGGACTGGAAAGTTTCTCTTCTTTCTAATGAAATGCATCACTCTCACAGTTTCTAGTCACTGACAACCTTCCAACCTGGGGTCTGTAATGTGCAAGTGTAAGAGTGCGTGTATTTGAGCTCACATCTACGAGTCTCTAAAATATTGTATGTAAGAGTTTTCCTTGAAATTCACAGTCTGATTTAAAGTAGTTTACTTTTTCTGGACAAATTTTGGTAAAGGATGGCATTGTGGTATTTAAAAATTTCTAAACCTGAACTGCTGCAATAGCATTTATCAAATACATGCTAGAGCTGTGCTTTATGGGTTCTTATTTGAAATGACCTGTATTAATCATCTGAGCCAGGTGACAGTATCACAGAGATACCATCACCTCTTCATTGTAAAACTGTTTGGGGGTGAAATAGGACTAAATAGACTCGTGACAAAGAATCCCCAAAGGAGAAGTTGTTTTGCTGGTGCATTATCAGCAGTGGTAAAGGGGAGATTACACAGCGCACATCTCAGACACCCCATCACACGCTGTGCCTTTCAACAGAGGAACAAGTTTCTAACAGCACAGAGACAGGAAGAAGCCTGTGCTATAATTTCTAGTTATTTGTTCTATTGCAGGATTTAATTACCTTTTAATCTAATTTCTATCCTAAATCCAGCGGACCAGCTCTGATTTCCGTTGTGTTATTCTTTACTTATTACTGTAGTTACTACTATTATTTTAGTTATTGCTAATATAAAAACTAATTAGTTTGGTCAAAATATGTTCTGATGATGTTATAGAAGGATCACAGCATCACTTATTCTGATGCTGAGATAGGAGAAAAACAGTCACCTTTCAAGTAAATCTAGTCTAGAGAGCAACTAGCACAGAAATTCTGATACATTTATCTAATAATTCTTATTTGCTTGGATCCTCTCTATGTCTCTGTGAGCATATTATTGCTACATGGGTATTTAATGCATTTTACAAAACCCAGCTGCATATGTACTTGAGCTTTGCCTTTGTCTGAAACTTCTTCTGTAATGTGATATAGGTGTGGTCTTTTTTTGTGGCTGAGAAATGCAATGTAGCAATTCTTATATTCCACAAAAGGAAAATCTTGATCCTGGAAAAAAGCCACCACAATATTTCCTCACGTTTTTAATTGTTCTTCTGTTCCCGTATTTCCCCTCTTGTTTATTATTTCTCTTTCTCTCTTCAGAGTCACTGTTGTTACCTCCAGAATTAGCACTTTCTCCCAGGTGCTCCTGTTGCCTCCAGTGTCCTCTGCTCAGAGAAGCCATTTCAACACTGACAGTCACCCAGAAAGGAAATAGAGAAAAAGTTGAATATCCACACTTGCGCAAGCCCATAGGCCAGACTCTCTAGTCAGATTTGGGCAGGAGTGTAAAGGAGGATGGCTGGAAAGCAACAGCATCTGGTTTTCATGGAGGAAAACAGGGATAGCATTAGGGTAGTTAAACATTGATGTGACAACTCTTATCACGTGCATACCTTTTCCATTGTGACCTTCTCCTCCTCGTTTTAAAGAACTGGGTTTTTTATAGCTGATGCCTGCAGTGACACAACCTACACGTAAAAAATGTGTTTCTTCAAATAACAGTTGCCAATGGTGCAGTTCTTTCAGATGTGGTGATGGTCCGGTGAGTGGTATTTGAAAATGTGTGAGTCTAACCATTTCAGGCAAGTCAGGAGGGAAATTCACACTGCCCACATTCTGCTGCCTTCAAAGAGCATCAGTATTTTCCATTTTCCCCCACCTCCTTCTGGTGGTGTTCTGTTCTACAGCACCCTGTTTTAAGTGGAGTCAAGGGGCTTGCTTTGAACAGCTTTCAGAATGGCTTATTCTTCTAGAATAACTCAGCTTATATGTCAGTTTTCCTAGAGCCAAGGAAAAAAGGTTCAAACCTCACAAGAACGTAGTCTTCATGTTCATCTCAAAGCAAAGTGGATCTTTATGACATGTCATTCTTTTGTCCTGCCCAATTTTGTTTTTAAACGACTTAGGTGCTTTCTTCCTTTTATTCTGGGAATATTTACTATTGCCAGGCTGTATTTCCTCTTTGAACATTGCATGCCTCATTCCCTATATACCTAACACATGGAAAAAAATGCTTTCATTTTTATACCCTTTAAAAATCGCCACAGTAGTGTTCTATATTCCCTGCTATCTTTAATAATCAGTCAGCTACACTTTCTACTCTTCAAATGTCCTTATCCATTATTTCCTTAGTCTCTTGTAGTGAGGTGTCGACCTTGACTTAGCCCATGTCCGTGCATTAATACAAGATGCAAACCTGAGACTTTGCCGACTTGAAAAGCTCGTTGCAGGAGTGGAACCGCGAGTCTTGCTCCCCACCTGGTGGCCAAGTCCCGGAGCAGCACCAGAC
>JAVSBS010000684.1:0-12532 GCA_033124195.1 Coracias cyanogaster | reverse complement strand
TTTTTAAACAGGGGGCCGGTTCACTGTCCCTCAGACACTGTCGGGGGCCGGACTATAGTTTGGAAAAAAACGACGGGAGAGTCGCCCACCTCGCTGATGCCGCCAACCCCCTCCCTAGCCTGGCCGCGCAGTCCGGAAAGGGTGGCCAGAAGGGACTGAAGGAACTTTGCCGTGCCAGGGCTCTGGCCAGGGCGCTGATTAAGTGGCAAGAAGTCATCTGCGGCTGCTTGGGTTCCCCCCGGCAGGAAGGGGGGGGGAGGGGGGCAGTTCTGTAAATACCCACGGGCTGGATTGAGGACCCTGACGGGCCGTCTCTGGCCCGCGGGCCGTAGTTTGAGGACCCCTGCTGTAGGAGGTCAGGTGTTTTGCTGAACCGTGACTGCTGCAGCATTTATTCTTTGGCTGACAACTTAGCATATTGAGTGGAATCTAGACAAAAGTCACTACTGTTGCATGAAATGGTGGTGAGATACAGGAACAGGTTGCCCAGAGGGGTGGTAGATGCCCCATTCCTGTTAACATTGAAGGTCAGGTAGGATGGAGATCTGAACAACCGGATAGAGTTGAAAATGTCCTTGCTCATTGCAAGGGGGTTGGACTAGATGACCTTTTAAGGTCCCTTCCAACCCAAGCCATTCTATGATTCTATAAATCTTTTCTATATTTGTGCCTTTGGGCAGAGCAAAGACTTCCTCTATTAGAAAAAAATTCTTTAACGTGAGGGTGATAGATCACTGGAATGGGCTGCCCGGAGAGGTAGTGGAAGCCCCATCCCTGGAGTCATTCCAGGTCAGGCTTGATGGGGCCCTGAGCAACCTGACCTAGGTAGAGATGTCCCTACTTGTGTAGGGAGGTTGGACCAGATGACTTCTAGAGGTCCCTTCCAGCCTAGAACATTCTATAATTCTATAATATCCCCATCATTCCTTGCAGTTCCAGCAGTTGCTGATGCACCCTATAGGAGAAGCATGTCATATACCCTAGTAAGTGATTTTAAACGACGGAGCATATTTTTTTCTTTCTAGATAAATCTCTACATTGTTAATTATACTTTCCATTCCATCTTTAAATTAGGTTTCAGAATTGCTAACTGTCTTTTGGTAGTGGTCAGTATTTAGCTCTATAAAGTTAGTATTTATAAAGTTTTTCTGTGTCAGCAGGAGCTGGCTAACTGGAATTTAAGCTTTTTTATCCATTTTGATGTAGTACTATTAGATATTACAAAATTAGCATCTTTGCCCACAGAGTCCAGCTCTGGACACATGCTTAGGTTCAGGCAGCTCCTTATTCTTCCCTCAATATCGGCAGTGGAGCATCTTCCCTCCTTCTTTTCTCTTTCAGTCTCTGCCTCTAAGACTGCAGATGTCCTTGTCCTCTTCACGAGTTTTCTAGGAAAACCATGAATTGAAACACATGGTCCATTGCGTATGCTCCGTCTGACATGTTTTTACTTGAATGACCCTTTCACCTGAGGTGTGTGTGCTGTACACCAAACCAAGAGACAGATGCCTTAATCCAGACCCCATGATGAACTGTCTCAAATGGAAGATAACATTCATGTTTAGAAACCAGGCAAACTATTGTTAAAGGAAGAAGGAAAGTAATTTCCATTTCTGCTTTGAGCTGAGGTCTTACCTTTATTTTGGCTCTTATCATGCTTTGTTTTTAATTAAATTGTAGATAGGTCATGTTATTGAAAAAACGTTATTAAATTGAGCTTCTTGTATTTTTAAGAAATTTATCCTAAACCATGTTTTTCCTTGGAAGATTACCAGCTCAGAAATCTCTCCAATTGCTCTCTTTCCTCCTTCTCTTTTCTATGCCTCTGGGATCTCCTGTCCTGCCTTTAGCTCTGGCTGCTCTCCCCTGCTGTCTCCTTAGTCAAGCCTGTGTAAGAGGAAGAACTTGCTCCTCCTGCTTCAGATGGTCTTCCTTGCCAGGGAGACCTGAATACGACTGTCTCAGTTTGCTGCCTGCTCTGGTGCTGGGATGGACATCCAGACACAGGACCTTCCTTTCCCTAATTAAGTCCCCACTTCTAGGTACTGGAGGATATACTAGCCCTCCTGGTTTTAACCTGCTACTCAGAACACAAAGAGAAGATGCATTTCCCATGGAAGTCAAGATAATTCCCCACAAAGGTAGGAGGAAATCAGCTTTGACTCCCATCCCTTCCCTTGTGCTGTCTGTTGGAGCATGCCACTGGGGAAGGATGAAACAGGAGTGACCATCCCAAATGAAAAACAAAATCTACCCATGTTACATCGAACCACTTGTGCCAACAAAACAACCTTTGAGGTGAAGGCCACACCACATGATACAAAGCTAAGCTGCCACAACTCAGTAAGGACTGTTCTTTGTTTACTGAATCTGCAAGTGTATACTAGATGGAGGAAGGGAGCAGGAAGAGAGGTTGAAGCAGTCAGGATTACCTTGAGCCCCAGGGTAATAACGTGAAACCACCATTTTTCAGAGGGGAGAAGGTGTCACTTGTTTTTTGTGCTGCATTATTTAGAACATTTGAAAACAAGCTACATGTTGCTTTAAAATGTGAGCAGATCATTACTAGAGCATTTTCTAAACGCATTTTGCACACTTTGCGGTAATTGCCCTTGGCAGGCGTCCAGACAAACTGCTAAGATGGCAAACTTCAACATCTGCAGGACTTGACACTTAAATGCACAGGCTGGCAGAACTACAAGCAGGTAAGCAAGCTCTGAGGAACCCTCACTGCTATACTTACCAGCAGACTTGTTCAGGCTCCCTGCACTCCCCGAATTTACAGAGAAAGGTGCAGTTAAACCAGGCACAATGCCATTTTGTTTCTGTGGCACAGACTTGTGAATTTCCCTAGGTCTTATTTCTTGCATAAGGAGCAAGACAGGTGGCTGTAGAGAAGTTTAAATAATTGCTGCTGGGCATTCAAAGCAATCATTCATGATTGTGGTTTCCCGTTTGGTATCAGTTGTCTAAGTTGGTTGGCACTTGTCTAAGCCTTTCCTCCCCTTCCCTCAAACATTTTCTGCCTGTCATACTGACACAGCCGTTGGTGCGTCTGTACAGTGGATTGGATCAGGAACTGATCCGTCTAAAAATAACTGAGGGTAGAGTGGGGAACCGTTCCTCTTCAGTCACTGAAACTTTCCAATCTGCGTCATCATGCAGTTGCACACACAGCTGCACTGGCACGGTGAGCCAGTAAATGACCATGAGGATATGAAGAATAAAGGATGAGGGACATTCATTTTGAAAGAAATGCAGGTGGAACCGTAGCTTCAGTAGGATGAGCTGGGTAGTACAAACCTGGCAGCTCCACTCCTCAAAGGTACTTAGCAAGAGATGAACACCAACTCCTGCTGTGTAATGTACATTTGGAAAATAAAAGTTTCATAACCTGGTCCTCCTTCAGAAATATTTCCTGTGTGAAAAAAAAGGTGGTACATTCCTGTTTAATGCCTTTATTCTGCTTTCTCTTCACTCATCCCTGCTCCTCCAGGGCTGTTGTTTCATGATGTGGATTGCATGGTGGCAATACCAACTTAAGGAACTGCTGAGCTCTTTGGATGTTAGCTACCACCCGCCCCCAAGTGCAATTTTCCCTCACTTGTGCCAGCCCTGCTGTTTGTGGAGCTGTGCTGAGCACTGGATCAGGGAAGCGATCCAAGTTAAAAATAACCCAGCGGGTGGCTGGGGATGGCAAAAGCCTCAGCCATCCGATGTAATCCACTGTCACAAGCCAGTGAGAGCTGTTTGCAATTGCAGAAAGCCATGAAAGCCCGGCCTCTTGTAGCTATTTGCTACAAGAAATATGAAACTGTCAGCCAGTTGAAGCAGCCTTCTGAATGAGGAGGCAGGAATCCTTCACCCGTGTTCGTAAGGGACGAGAGAGCAAACCTTACCAGGCACAGACACCAGCATAAAACCTCTTCACATAGGCTTTACTTGAGCTGTCCTTCACATGATGGTTTTGCAACAAAAGCTAATGGCAGTCTATGCTATTCAGCTGATGTACATTGTTTATTCTGTGGATTAGGGAGAAAGTGCCCATGATTTTTTATTTTAAAGTTCTGGAAGGATACTGCAGGTATGGGGGCTGTGCTAGCACCAAGCAAAAGAAATGTATTCTTCAGAGACGTGAATTTAATCTAGCTTCATGTTACCAATTTGCCGATATATTCCAGAAGAGCACCTTCTCAGCTCTAGAAAAACAAGACCACCACTGTGATATGCAATTACTAACCTACATGATGACAGCAGCAGTGAAATAATCTTTACCTACTCATAGGCTTGGAAGGGAGCATCTGTAATTATTTATTCTCTCTTGTATTCCAAGCCACATCTGAGTTTCTTCTGACTTCTCTCTTCAGTTTATGGCTCATTCCTCCTGGGACTAGTATTTTTAAATACTAGTTGTTTCCTTTTTCTCTCTCTCCTGCTTGTAACTTGGTACCTCACCGCTTTCTTCCCCAGGAATGCCCCTGCTGGGGGCTGACTAGCTTGATGGCAATGAAGGTGAAGCGTCAAGAGCCTCAGAGCCTGAGGAGTTTCAGGATCTTCTCAAGCTACATTTCTTGAGAGAGGAATTCACCCTTTCTTCCACAGGCATTAGTGGCTCCATACACACTGAGGTGGAAGATGCAGTTGAAACCCATAGTTAGTTTACCGTTAGCAGCTACATCACATATTAGCCAAATGAAATCAAGTGCCTGAGGATCAGGGCAGGATGTGGCTGCCCTAAGGCAAATTCTGAATGCTTTCACACCATCCTCTGTGCTCAGAATAGGCCTGAGACATAACATCATTGTGGAGAATGCCAGGTAACTCCTTAGATTTCAAGGTCCAGAATAAGTACCATCATATTTTGCCAACTTATTTCACCTTTCTAAGAAAGTGAGGACTTGTGTTCACTGATTTTAATTCTTCTCTCTCTAGACATAAGGAGAGATGTTTTAACTCCCTACCCCTTGCATTCCCATTGCAGTTTCTCTTCTTCTGATAACTGTTAAAAGATTTTTTTCTAATATATATAAAGCAGCTTGTGGTTCCTGTTTGACCCTAGGTTCACAAAAAGGTTTGATCAAATGTCCAATGAATTGGGAAGATGTCTGCAATCTTTGCATACAATATGCAAACTCTGTTTTTCCTGTTTTGCTTGGTATTTCTGTCTGCCTGAAGGCATAGAGAGAATTCAAAGGTCAGCTGTTAAAGAAATCAGGCAAGAAAAGCAAATGGTTGCCCAGCAAAGAGGCATCTTCTTAAGCACAACAGCCACGTGCAGAGCTGTGGGAAGCAACTTCTCTCTCTCTATCCTAGAAAAGAAGATATCCTGCTAAGGCTGGGAAAAGTCCAATCAAATGACATAGGTCTGTCAAAAGCTCTGCCTTCTGTAAAGGCATATGCACATTACATGTGCTTTGGGCTGATGTGAGAGGAGCAAGGAAAGACTGCCCTTTTGTGAGGGAAAACACTGATAGAATAGGGCTGATGCTGCGAAGCCTCCTCTGTGGCTACGTGCTTACAGGTGGGAAAGCACACCCACCTGAACCATAGCTAGGTAGAGTTCAGCGGTATTTTGGTGGAGGTCAGCTTGAGGTAGATACATGGTAAGCAATGGCCCAAAGCAACATATGACCAGCAGCAGGAGAATTGCAGGAGCAAGTTCTGGAAAGCAAAACAACAGAAGTCCAGATATGAGGGAGCAATTACTTGGGCAGTCTGGAGAACAGTGACCCTTCTTCCATGCAGCTGTTACAACCTTCAAATCACCTAATATTCCTAGCAGCCTCAGGAAATCCAATTCCCCAGTCTTTCTTCCTAGCAGTTCATTCCCTTTCGACCTCTTCTGCTTACTCTTTCCATCACAGAGTGTCCTGGTTCAACCATTCACTTCTGAGATGGCAAAATGCTTCATGATGCCTTTACTTTGGCTGTGTTGCCCTTCTTAATAAAGCCATGCCATTACTCTTTCCCATGCACAGGGCAGGGAGATAGGCTTGCACTATTACCAGAGAAACTTTTCCAAGGAAGCTTTGTCAGGGGTCAAACCAGCTGTATTTCCAAGCAGCTTGCTTGGTCCAGTCTCCTGAGACTTGTTGTGAGTTCTGCGAGTAGCTTTGCTTTTCCAGATGAGGGTTACCTTGGTCAATTCCTCGAGGCTGTGCAGCCAAGATTTGCTGCAGCATGGTAGAGTTATTTTGAACTGCCTCTCCATATGGCTGTTCAGACAAGTCTGTCCTAAGCAACACCAACCTTTCCATCCAATGGAGCTGTGCTTTGCACAGAGTGCCAAAGGGAAGGAAACAAAGGAGTTTGCATGTCTTTGCATTCTGCGTCCATGAGGATGTTTGGACCTGGTATGGCCTGCTTTAATTGATGGCTGCTTTCACTTAGCCTTGAAGGGTTATTTTGTTCAGACTATGCTGTCCCACCTATCCCAGGATGTCTCCCAGGCACAGAGTCAGCTATCCACAGAAAGCCTCAGGAAGAGGAAAATTCTGCTTCCTCTGAGAACTCTGACTCCTACGCTCTCTGGTTCCTAGACTCTCACATCTATTCACATGAATGAGTGTCCCAAACAAGCCAGGCCTGGGAGAAGAAAACCAAACAGCTGTCGAAGTCCACCACGGCTGCAAAAGCAGTGCTGTCAGGTGGATTCATGCATTTTCTACTAAGAAAACCAGCAAGCACTTGCATGAGAAAAGGGAGGGGACAGTGGAGAGGTGAATTAGCCTGCTTGTGAGATGTATCAGGTTTAGTTTGGCATGGAAAGGCTAAAGACCCTTCAGAGCTTGGGATACAAGCAAAAGCAGCAAAGCAGATTACCCCAGCAATGCCTCTTTTGGCCTCCGTTTGCTCCATCTCCTTGAAATATCCTGTATTCTACTTTTGTTTTTTCAGAGATGAGGGCTTCTGTTTTTGTGTCTCTGGCTATTCTGCCAGGCGTTGTGGGGGTCAAGAGGAAACAGGGCCACAAAGAACAGTTTGCTGTGTGTGCACAAGCAGTTTTGTTTGATATAGCTCAAAATTGCTTAGGATGTTACACATAAAATACTCCCTCAAATTTATTAAAAACAAAAACCAAACCTCTTGTCCAAGATCAAAAGAGATCTGTTTTCCTAGTCATGATCAATGTGGCAAATAGGAACGTAAAAGAAGTTGGACTTTGGACACCACCATTGCATGTGTCAACAGGGGACTGGAAAACTGGATCGCATACAACCCAGGTGACAGAACTGGGACAATAATCTCCTCAGAGCAGCTGCAGCTTTGCTAGAACCAAGCTTATGGACCAGCAGGATGGGGTGTCACTGGTGATGCCGCAGAGTAAGGTTCTGCCACTTTCTCTTGTAAAGGAACGGTGAGCCCTGTGTGACATCCTCTAGCTTTTCAGATGCATGCAGAAATATTAGATGAAAATGGAGACCAATTCTAAGAACAGCCCTCACCTCTGGGTTCTTATTTGCATTGCACAGCAGCTGTGCTAAGTGAAAGTCATCCCTCTGTGAAGGATGACACATGTATTTCCAAATGTGGTCCTGCCAGGGAACAAGAAACTGTGATGCTCAGGATACTCTGGGTAGAAAGAAAGAAAAAAAGATGGGATAACAAAAAACACTAGGGCGGGAAATTTTATTTTAGAGACATCATTCATCCATTTGTCTACCTTAGGTATTTCTAAAGTGCCACATTATCACGGTAGTATCGAAGCACCATTAGCACAACAGGAATTTAGAGGATTCGAGAGCTCCCTCCGCTGGCAGGAGGATATGGGCGCCAGCTGGTGACCACGGGTCTGAATGGCGTGTGCTAGGGATGGTATGTGCAAGGCATGGTCTGCTGGAATGATAGTAGCTTTTTCCAGTAGTCTCCCAGTATGATGCGATGAGATCCCTGGAACAGGAGGAAAGTACCCTGTAACTTCTGCAACAGCAGCGGAAGGGTGGTGCCCAGATTCTCCTCGCCAGCTAGATGATCACAAACAGTAAAGGCTAGGGGAAGCGAATTACTTCAGCCAAGTGACACCGAACAGGGAAAACTAACAGCGGCTGTGGAAAGGAACGTCAGCAATGTGCTTACACTGGTGAGCAATCCAATCCCAGCCGGTAAGACTACTGCACTGGCAATGTGCTGTGAACCCTAAGGCCACTTTGATTTGGCATACAGTCTTAAATATGTTCATAAAGCTCTTAGAAATCAATGCACATCAATCAATTTATAGAGCACTGTTAACAGTGAAGTATACACAGCACTTCACAAAGCACGCAAAGGAAAATAAATGCTCCGAGGACCGCCGCGAAAGCATATTCATGGGCAGCTGGTGTCTCAAACCAGAATCTTGATGCGAGGGTTTCCCTTTGAGTTCAGCTACATGCAGACCTGGGTTTGATGTCAGCGACCAGTCGCCACATTGACTCTGCTCACGTCGCCAAAAGAAAAGTTGCATTCACAAGATGCCTCTTCCTGGCAAACAGGGCTTCTTACCCAAACAGCTTTAGTGCTGTAGATTTCCTTTGGAAAACTGAAACTGGAATGGGCCAGGCCTGCACACACTGATCAGTCCTACAGCTGCACTGCAGCATAACCTTTAAATTCCTTTAAAAATAAGCCTACCAACTAAGGGCTGTAGTATCCCTTTTGAAAGTCTGCTAGCAAAAATGAAAATCTTGATGCTTCTGGAACCTATTAGATGACCATTAGTCACGTTTCCAAACCACTTCCCAGAAGTGGAACAGAAATCAAGGAGTCACTGGTTTGAGGCTTTTCATAAAAACAAACAAACAAAAAACCCAAATACAAAACTAAAAGCAAAAACATGCATTTGCAAATGAAGGCTTTGGTTCCTGTGTAAAAAAAAAGCCCATCTCATTTCTGAGAGTTCCTTCTACTTCCCTGAGCAGCTGCACATAAAGGTGCCTTGCTCCTCTAGGAGCCACAAACAATTTCATGCTCCCCCTACAGCTCCTTTTTATTAAACTAGATGAAAATAACATTTTACCAGCAGTTCAGTATCAAGATGTGGCTTGGGGCTAGCAGAAAGGATTTGCGCAATCCCTTGGACAGTAGTTAAGTTCTGCAGAGGAAGTTGTTCCCAATCATCCTTGACCAGCAGCTGCTCAAATCCATGGATCTTATTAAGATCTTTATTTCCTTCATCTCTTCCCCACCACAGCTTCAGTTCTTTCACTAGCTTCAGCCGGCATTCCTTTTTCCAGAGACCTACTGGAGCCATGGAGTCAGGTGCACAATTATTAAGGTACATCACAAAACCAGAAATGTGTTTGAAGCTCCAGTAGTGCTGGATAATCCCACCAGTTGGTATCATCACTAAAGTGACCAGCAGCAAAACAGCCAAAAATATAAACAACGTAAAGTGTTGCACTGCAATACCTTGTAGTTAAAACCATGAGAGGGGTACATCCTACAACGGCCACCGATACGTACCTGTGTAAAACGAGGGGGAGAACACTACACTCAGTGACATTTAGAGGTCATTCTTTGCAACCATAGGAGCCACACATTTTTTTATAGATACATAAATAAAACAACTCAATTCCAAATCTTAAACATACACACAAACTAATCAATGTAAAACTGAAATGTCCTGATGTGAAAATTCAGATGTTTTGGCACAAATGCCATTCCTCCCAGATTCTTACTGAGAAGTACTAGCATATACAGAATGTTTAGCGCACTGAGAAGTACTGATATGGTGTAGTGTATGTACATGTATCACACGCTGATATAGGTGCAGTGTCATACAGCTGGCCATTTTGATCACTGTCATTGTGTGTGCACACAATTGCCCACCTGTGAGTGTGAAGATACACTTAGTATAAAAGCTAGTTCACAGGTATGTGAACACATACATACAGATGTTATTTACACACGTACACACACACCCACTAGTCAAAACGGGACTTGAGAAATACTGGTATGGAATCAGTACTGTTGTTCTGTCCTGTTTTGCAACACAGCTTAGACCAGCACACTTGAACCGTATCTGTAAATCCGAATTCGGCAGATCAAGGCTACCAGTACAAATTCACAGGCAACCTCCACACACCTGTCAAGTTGCGTACCACAATCTTAGCAGCAAGTATAGTCCTAATATTTTCTTTTTTTTCTTTTTTTTTTTTTAAGCCTCCAAGTATGATGGTTTTCTACATCAGCTTCCCACCAGTTTTGAGATTCCAAAACAGGCCATGCCCCTATCCTGCAGCTTCCTTGTTCCTTCCATCCAAGCAACATTTGCAGAAAACCTTTGCAGGCATGCCTTCCTTCTCTAGTTCAGGGTATGCCTGTGTGTTCCTTTTACAAGCAGACTCTAAGTGGTCTTTGCCTGTGCTTCAAGTTGGCCCTCACGCTGTGTACGTGTAACAGTCTCCCACTTCTCAGCAGGACTTACTTAGCTTTGGTCTTCCCAACTGTATGAGAGACAGAGCTGGCTGAGACCACAAGCATGGTGAGCTTCCATAGACCTGTATGTTATATTAAGTCACAATTCAGCTGCGAGTGGAACAAAGGCCCTCAAGGACCTCATCTCCCATCTTATTTCCCTTGACAGGGCCACATGTGCACACATTGCATGACCCAGGCAGCCTCTCCTCACCTGACCTGACCTTGTGCATTCTCCCCTGAAGCTCCCAGGCAGACACCTCTCATGGGGAGGGGAGAGAAAACATCTACACCTTGGTCACATGACAGGTGGCATCTGATTCTACTGGGGAAAGAAGACAACAGAGCCTTGGGATTCAGAACTGCACACCAGAATCACTGCTCACTTTCTGTCTATGCCTAAGGTGTGTTGGGAGGAGGCAGTGACTGAGAAGGGCAACAAAGGCCAAAGGAATTACTCTGGCCAGCTGTCTAAAATCCAGAGGCCCTGGTGTAGTCACACCCTTGTCCACCCCATCATCCCTTAGGCACATTTTGGACAGCCTAGATCAGAAGCTGCATCCTAGATCACCCCCAGACCACACATAGTGGCGCTGTCTACCACACGTGCACCCGCTGGTGTGACACTAAGTAGGAGTTGCGACTGAAGCTCTTCCCACAGTGGGAGCACTTGAAAGGTTTCTCCCCAGTGTGGGTACGACGATGACGGATGAGGGTAGAGTTGTCGCCGAAGCAGGTCCCGCACTCAGCACACTTGTAGGGCTTCTCCCCAGTGTGGGTGCGACGGTGCTGGACAAGGTGTGAGCGCTGGCTGAAACTCTTCCCACAGTCGGGGCACAAGTATGGCTTCTCACCTGTGTGAACACGTCGGTGGATGACCAGCTTAGAGCTCTCACTGAAGCTCTTGTTGCAGTCAGCACACTTGTAGGGCTTCTCACCTGTGTGGAGCCGCTGGTGGGCAAGGAGGTTGGAGCTGTCACTGAAGCGCTTTCCACACTGGGGGCACTTGTAGGGTTTCTCACCCGTGTGAAAGTTGGCATGGCGGAGCAGGCCCGAGTTCTGGTAGAAGTTCCTCCCACACTTGGCACAGACATAAGGCCTCTCGCCAGTGTGGTTGCGTTGGTGCTGCACCAGGTGGGTGCTCTGGCTGAAGCTCTTCCCGCAGTCCTTGCATTGGTATGGTCGCTCACCTGTGTGGACACGCTGGTGCTGGATGAGGTGGGAGCGGCGGCTGAAGCTCTTCCCACAGTCAGCGCACATGTACGGCTTCTCTCCAGTGTGGATCCTCTGGTGGCGGATCAGGTCCGAGCTGCGGTTGAAGCTCTGCCCACACTCGATGCAGATGTAGGGCTTCTCTCCCATGAATGATCGCTGGTGCACCACTGTCTCCTTACGCTTCCGGAAGCCGCAGCGAGAAGTCTTCTCCGGCCCTGACTCTGGGGAGAAAAGGTCTGGCCTCGGATGGGACAATTCCTGGCCGCAGCCCAGAGAAGCAGCTTCCCTCATGAAAAAGTCCGAAATGGCCCCACAGGGTTCATCTGCCTCTGGCCCATGGTGCTGGAGATCCCCCTCATTTTCGCTCATGCTCCCATCACCTGTTGGGACAGAACGAGAGTCCAGACACAACCAACACGTTTAGTTACGGCCCGCACTCCTCCTTCGGAGGAGCAGCGGCCGGGTACTGCGTCCTCTCGCCCAATCCATCCCAGCTCTGCCGCTGCCGGAGACAGACGAAGGCATTAGCACCGGCTCCACCCTCCCTCACTGTCACCCCCGGCCGACACGGGCGCTGCTGGCGGCAGCAGCCTCCGCCCGCGGGGGCTGGGCCGGGGCGCCGGGCCGGGGCGTGGAGCTGCTGGGGCAGCAGGGCGAGGAGGCCGGCAGGCAGCGGCGGGGCCCGGCCCGCCCTGCCGAGCCCCGCCGCCCTCCCCCGGGGGCAGCGCCGGCGGCGACGCTGCGGGAAAACTAACCCCGGCCCCGGGCGCGCTCCCGCAGCCGGGCCTCCAGCCCCTCGACTGCTCCGGCCTGGGGCCGACGAGCCGCTGTGCCCACCTCACCTCCGCCCGGCGGCACGGCCCGGCCCGGCCCGGGCGGGGCGCGGGAGGTGCCGGGCGCGGCTCCCGGCCGCGGGGAGGGG
>JAVSBS010000682.1:0-21919 GCA_033124195.1 Coracias cyanogaster | reverse complement strand
AGTTTTTGAGAAAGACTGCTTCCCCTATTAAGAACACATACAAGCCAAAAGCTTCTTAATAGTACAATGAAAACCCCTACAACTGAACTGCTGATGGAGTTTCCTAGCCTTCTGTAGCATTTCACTATTAGGTGACAACTGCAGCTCCACATAACTCTTGTATTAAAAAAAGAGCAAAAATAACAACGAACCAAAACAAAAACCCCACAACATATAAAACAATGAAAATAAATACCACACCACCCCCCAAACCAAAAAAACAACAACACAGATGGAAGATTCAAAAGCTGTAGCTACTGCACGTCCCAGTCGCATCTTGCCATGACTCCAGAAAACTGAGTCTGAAGTAAAAGAGAAAGGTATTACCAGGCCTGAGGAAACTGTTCTTATAGAAAAGAGAGCAAATCACCCTTGTTGGAAATTCTACTAACACAAAACATGCCCAAAATAGGAAAAGTGCCTGATGCAAAATTATTCTCTTGGTTCATTATCCAAAACATTATCTTAGAGACACAATGAACTGAGGCAGAAAGCCGAAAAAACTTTTAAGGAACTTGAATTCTGTTTATCAAATTAAGAACACTATTCACTGGAATAGGGCACAAAATTAATCTAGTCAGCATGATTTTTAAAAAGTTAACTATCCCTGAAAAGTTGCATAGCCTTATAATAACGTTACCCAAATGTTATAACAAACAGTAAATAGTATGTTTTATTTATATGTATATATCTTTTTAAGAAGGAAATTAAACACTCTGGATCTTCCTTTGAATTCATGCTGTTTGGCAACAGCTTTCTTCAGCAAAGAGGGAGGGCTTCCAACCACTGAGACAGGCTCAATAGACAAGAGAAGGGCACTGAGGCACCGCTCCCTTTGCATCTCCAGCAACACAACCCCGAAGCAAAGCTGGCCATGGTTCAGCACATACTTCTGGCCTGAAGAAACCCAAGTCTGTCCTTGGGACAGCAGAGCACAACACTCTGTAAGACATATGCCACGGAAGAGTTGAGTCCCTGTTCACTCTCATATTAACTTACTATATAAATCACACAGACCGTACGACTGGTGTCAAGTGTAAATTGTCCTTTTACATGCCACAACACCTCTGAAAGCATGAAGAGATGAGAAATGGTTCCATGGCTATTCTCAGCTAGAGGGAAAAAGTTTTCACAACTAGAGGCTTGAGAACATACTTTCTCCATGTAGCTGAAATGATTAAAATATTTGCTAATTTCTGCATGAATTAAATTACATTTAATTGCAGAGCTGTCAATATTAAGACTTTCACTTACAGCTTAGACACTCCAAAGGATAGCCAGCTTTGCAAGTCAGTATTAGGTTCAATCTTGCAGGCGACAAGAGAGGGACCAAAAAAGTTCCCACTACCAAATAAACATGAGGCTGGATGAAGAAAGGAGTGAACAGTGATCAATCTTAAACGTAAATGCCCCTGACAGCAGTCTGCTGCCGCACAACTGAAGAGGGGATGACTTCCTCTTCTTGAGGGTGTGTCTGCTTTTTGAGATTCTTAGCTAACCAGAAATACTAGACAGATTTCTTTGCACACCTAGACAACACAGTGTAACTACAAAATGAAACAACTATTTCCATTCATCTCTATCTCCAAGAAATTTTTGATAGCATAAATGGGACAACAGAGAACAGAAAATGTTCTGCTTTATGCATGCATTTTCTCAATCATGACTGCTATGGTGGGAGAAAGAGGACTGAAAAAAAGCCTGTGATGCTTTTGCTGTCAAGCTTACATCCATTTGTCAGCCTTCCTCTTAAAGGAACAACTTAATTACCCAGCTCTGTGCTACTTGTGCCTACTGGGTGGAACGAGGAACTGACAGCACCTGACAGTGCCATTGTTGCCCACAACAGACTCATACCAGTCCTCCTTATTTTTCATTCTACTACTGCACAATTTCTAGTCTGTGAAGCATTGTACAGTTATGGCAAAGCTGGGAGTATCAGAGACCTTAGGCTAACTCCCCAGAACCACTTAGAAAATAAACTCAAGAGGTTGTGTAAGGTTATGATACTGGGGAAATATTTCCACTTAACTGATGCAAAAGTCGTTATCCAAATGTTAGGCTAAAAGTTTCTAGTGAAGGCCATCAAAATTATCTTGGAGTGAAGATTAAAAGCAAAAGTTTCCCCAGATGCATAGATGTACTTCATTAGAGAGTAAGGTTACAGCAAGCCTGTGACAAACACTACAGGTTTCCCTGAAGACAGAAAAGCCAATTCTGAGAGATGACCACAAGATAATGGAAGCCAAAATTGAAAGGACTAGACAGAACAGTGAACAAACTGGGATAACACACATCCGTGACTAAAACGGTAGTAATTTTGGTGACTACCACTGTATTTATACAGCCTACAGCCTTCTAGTGGTCACACTAGAAGAAACTATAGTCAGGATACTGATGGCCCAAATTCCCTCTTGGGAATACAGCCCCCTGAAGTGGCAACATTGGCATTTCTGAACTAGTAGATAGCTTACTGCTTCTGCCGTAACCAGAGGGAGAAAACGGAACAATTTTTTTAATGAAGAAAGAATATGTTCTTATACCAACCTTTCAAACAAACAAATAACCCATGAAAACCAAAGCCAAACTCACTCTATGTTCCCATTAAATGCTCAGACCAACAACGGGCGTGAAGAGACCATGCTCTGCAGAAACACCCCAAAGTGAGACTCCACAAGCTGCTGAGGTCAAGTACAGCCTTATACTGCATGAAGATGTTCTTTACAGCAAGCAGTTCTCCAACTTCTTCATCCAAAATGTTTGTGGGTTTTATAAAACTATAGTGGACTGTCTCTTAAAAACTGTATAATGAAATCTTGCAAACACTTACCTAATCTGAATAATTTGATTTTAAACTTGACAGTCAGTCAAATCTATTTAAAGAGCATCTCTCACAGTAAAAAAGCAGCAGAAAGCCATTGGCTTTGAATTGCAGAAGGTTCAGTAATGGTGGAGGACTAGAAATTTCTACCTATTTGAGCTCAAGGGGAACCTCTTTGCTTCTTCCCAGTTGCCTGCATGTGCTTCTCTGGGATTTCTGCATCCCTTCCTGAAAGAAGGGCATCAGCTGATAAACACCTGTCTTCTGTGCAAACTTAGAACCACAGACTTTTATTCTAAATAGTGAAAAACTATGTCACTTATCTCACAGAGCTAATGAGAGAGCAGGTTAGCCCTGTCTAGGCTTCCATAATGCAGTTAAGAGAACTGACAGTATCCAGTTGGCTCTCAAATAATCAGAAAAGCTATTAAAAACCATCCAGTAAAGAGCTCTAATACAAAATGACAACCATTCAAAAGCAAACTACAATTTAAAAATAAATAAAACAGCCAAACACATAACTCTAAATATCTAAAGCCAGCGCTATAGCCTTTTCTGATCAAAAGCAACTTAACCTGCAAGATGACCTAGAAGTTTCTGGAGGAAAGCATCTCTTCTTAGAGACTGCAATTTATAAAAGCACAATGTGGGATAATTGAGTAATAAAGAGCTTCTGTTCTAAGACAAACAATGAAAGAGATGAGGTCAGAGCTAGAGACGCAAAGGCCACATTATTTACTTTGTGTGGGGCTTATTGCCAAAACACACTTCACTCCCCAGATAAAACTTTTACTTCTATCAAAAATATGGTATTAATAATCACTGATCTCATGCATCATGGTACTTTCAGCACAGGCATTTGCTGTGGAGGTTACAGGGAACCAAGGCAGATGAGCCAGCAGCTTTGTTTCCTATTTCTGAAATCCTTTGGAAGCAGCTGCACCCCTTTCTGTTACCAGCCCCAATGTTCTGTTATCTCAACAACTTTTCTCTGACAGCTGAAGAGGGAAGGAATATAAAATTAAGAAAGTCTGCCCAGCCTGCAGTAAATTCGAACCATATCAAAATAATCTGCACTCCCTTCAGATCTCCCCTTCACAGCTGCCCAGCCCTTTAAGACTGATGTTGTACATGACAATAAAAGCCTGCATCTTAACACATCTGGGTTTCTGAAGCACTTATCCTGAAGTTTTACATCACTTTCTACATGAAATCTAAGTTTATTCTCCAAACCTGTATTTAAAAAGTACCTATTGCTAGGCTTGGTGCAGGGCATTTCACAAAGAGGAAGGGTGGGGTGAAATGAGCTTTTCATCCTGCTCCACAGGGAACTTGTGGAGTTCGGATAAACAGGGCAAACATGGCAGCTTCAAACGTTATGCAAGTGCTCAAAAGTAGTTAAACATCACCAATCAATCGTGCATAACACAGAAAATCAAGACAAATAGGAACAGGGCAGCTGTCAACCAGATGGTGAAATGGAAGGTTCTAGTTTGATTCTAGTGAATGTTCAGCTAGCCTCCTGCTGCCAGTTATTCCATTTCCAAATCTTCACCTTGGTTCTCCAAAAGGGAGCTTCAAGATGAATACAGTATTCGATTCACTCTCCAGATATAAACACTTCCATTGCAAAATTCTGTATTTTACAGCCATCAGCTATTGCAACAAGATTTCAAGGTCCTTTTTTCTGGGACATCTTGTTAACAAGAAAACAAGTATTCTACTTTGGCTTGCAAATTCCAGCCCAGCAGCGACTAATGAGTTCCTAGAAGCTTTCAGAAGTAGTCAGTGCTGCTGAATACCAGCAACATAAGGCTTAATGACTGACACTTTTAAAATCCTAAAATCCTGCTGCCATTCTTTTACTGACCTTGCAGACTTTCACTGCTGAACAGAAAAATTCTTCCTTTTCTGTAACAGCTACCTTGTTATAACTATGAGTTCTCCTGCCAATCTTCACACCCCTCTCCTTAAACCGAATTTAGTAGCAATCAACTCCCAAATCATATGCTGTTCACATCATGGCACCACAAATCCCTCCATTTCATTAAACACTATATCATTATATCTTGATTTCAGTAACACTTGAAACAACCAAATGCTAATACATGCACATCCACACAGAATAAAAACCACATGTAAGCAAGAAATGGATTTTGCAGAAAAACAAGAAAAAAAGCCAGCACCATTAGTACTTGACGATGCAGACTCAGCAAAGGCTGCAACACATTGAGAATAGCAATAGTCTTTGACCTTTCGGTAGCCTTTCAGTAGCAGAATAAGGTCTTTCCGGTGATGTGTTAAGAATCTCAGTCAAATAACTGCAATGCACTGTTCTTTCCAGGTAGAGCTCAAGGAGAAAGATGACATCCAGGGCAGAAATTGAGTTCCTCAACACAGGCACATAATAGACTTTGATACCACTGGCTAGTGAAAACCTCCACCAAGAACATGCAGACAATTCCCACCTCCCTCATGATCAACAGCTGGGACCTGACAATATATATGGTAGCACTACAAAAGCATTTACTCCCTCCCTCTTTTTCTCTTAGCCCAGGATTATTAATTTGGTATTACAATAATAGTTATAGCATATTCTCAAACTATTAATTCACTGTATTTTGTGTTTAACCTATACCACCATTACCACACATCAAGGTGGCTTACAACATTCATGGTCTTGCCAGACTGGTAACATACTAAGGGAAAAAACTAAAGCAGTATAGAGGGACTCATGCAAACAAAGCATAGGCAGAGAGAGTAAAGAAAGAGCAAGCAGTAGTTTAAGGTGCCTTTGCTGGGTCCCAGTAATCAATGCTTACATCATTTTTTTCTGCCTTGTTAAAGCTGACAAGCAGAAGGGGTGCTGCTGCACTGTGAAACATTATATAGATTAATACTTCAACATAAAAATATAAACCCAGGCACCCAGCATCCACAACATGCTGATTATTCCTCTTTTTTTAAGCAGTCATCTGTGCTGTAGAGCTATAAATAACACTTTAGCAGAATCATGAGTGTGCACATACATGCATAAGCACTTAAATATACTCTACTTGGGTTTAAGATGATTACTATTTAGTTTTAGAGGAATAAGCATAACTAACAAGAACAGGGCAATTCATTTTTGCTTCATTTCGCTTTGTATACAGAAGCATTTTCCTGCAAAACCCACTGAAGACTTCAGAACTGAGTAGGAAAAACACTTGCACATACCACAAGCAAAAAAACCTCAGTGAATCAAAACATCCCATATCCAACATCAGTTAATAGCAAACGGGAAGTAAAACAAACAGGTTGGGGGAAACATACCATGATACTCCACAGCTCACCAACCACCTGGAACAGATGAGCAGGGGCAGAAGAACTCAAAGCCACATTTCTTGTTTTTTATGCAACCAGGAGACCAGCACAAGAAAACATCTGATCAATGCAGTTAAGGAAATCACAGAGGAAAAGAGTGACTGTGCAAGCTGACGAGGTTTGCAGGGCTTTTCTTTTTTTCCTTTTCTGAATAGGAAGCAAACAGACATAACCAAACCTCAAAACTTTACATCTCAAACTTGCAGATG
Organism: Coracias cyanogaster; assembly: GCA_033124195.1. NCBI lineage: Eukaryota > Metazoa > Chordata > Aves > Coraciiformes > Coraciidae > Coracias > Coracias cyanogaster. The sequence continues at coordinate 15,487 of JAVSBS010000682.1, read as the reverse complement.
GTGCTCTTGTCTCATGCTAGCAAACAAAGCATTTGTAATATGTTGCCATGGCTTCTCTGTGGCTCCTGTACCCCAAGATGAGAGCTGCCTGACCCAGCCATGGCTGGCTGAGCTGACAGCTACGGTGTGCCTTTCCTCAGCTGCAGCCCCAATCCATCATACAATCCCATAAAGTAAGCAGCCACTTTGCACGGCTCTGAGTGTTTTAAAGAAGAGGGTAAAAACAAGTAAGGGACAACAGCCCTGAACTCACAGATAAGCATTAAATACAGGCAAGGTCATGTACTGATTCCTGCCGACGCAAGGAAGGAGCCCCTGTATAACAGGATGTGCAGCTACCTCTGTCACCTGAATTTTTACTCTCCTTCAGAAGCCCTTTACAAATAGACAATTTACTCTGCTTAAATTCTTCTGGTATAAGATACTCTGAAAGATGTACTAGAATAAATATTTTGGAGAACAAAAAAACCCCATTTTTTTTAATCAAGTTGTAAAAAAAGCCTTAATATCCAGTTCAACCTATTTCACTATGCAAAATTTGGAGTAGATGGCTGTAACAGGCAAAAGGTACTTTATTTGATTTTCGTATACAGCATATTTGTCAGAAATACATCTCAGAAACTAAAATATTACAGAATATGCACAGTATACACAGATGGAAGTTCCTTGTGCGCAAAGCAGATTGTATCTTATAAACAAGTTTTCTGAAATACAGATCTTTCATTTTATGTTTAGAACTAAAAGTCAGGTGCAGCCATAAAGTTTGCATATGAACTTCCACAAAACTCTGGCCTCTTTGAATTCAAATTGGTAAGTTACAATTCAGAGATACTATGACTGTTTCTGTAAGTCTTACCAGACACCACCATAAGGAACTATTTCCATACTGATTTAAAAATCTAATACAACTCCCCCCTTACAGATTTTAGTATCTTCAAATCTGGGATCTGCTGGCAAAAAAAAGCTGCAGTTCATGGTATTAAACACAGAAACAATGATAGAATCACCTTGTATCAAAACCAGGCTTATGGAGATGATGTTATTGTTTCTATTCAGAAAGGTTATTTCATCTTTACTAGGAAAGTACTTTGAAACTACCAAATGCAAAAGGAATTATTTTGTGTCCTGTTGTGGCCTAGAGAGATCCACAAAGCATGAAAGAGACTCTTGTTAAGTACAAGCAAGCTCTGTCCTAATGGGTCAGAGAAGCAGAAGCTGTGCAAATGCAGTATAATACAAGCTGAACAGACCAGTTGGGTGCTGCAGTAAAAAAAAAAAAAAAAAAAAAAAAAGAACGATGTCAACAGCTTTGATTTATTTTTTCTCTGCCTGGCAATGAAATGACACTACTGAGTGGCACCAGAAGCTCCTTACAAAAAAACCAGGAAGTGCTCAAGAGGAGGTGCATACCATGAAAGGAGCCTTTCCACATTATTTGCAGGTTGCTCATAGGCAGAAAAAGAGCACGAAGAGGTAGTTCACAGGAGTTCCCGTTTTTGCAACTGGAAGAAGCCTCTTAAATACAAAAGTCAAACAGAATTCTGTGCACATCCAGGGAAGTTAATAAGACCATTTAACTAACTGGTACATGTAGAGAGGTAAACATCCTCAATAAAATTTGTTGTCGTTGTTCTTGTTATTTTAGAGAAGAATGAAAAAGTTTGAGGGTATGTACACGTGTCCCCATACCCAAAAACGAGGCCTGGCCTGACAGCATTGCAAAGCACCAAACCAACAACAAATGTTAAAGCCACTGAGAATAACACTGAAAGAGCAGCTAGAGAAATCAGCAGCCTTGGTCAATTTCAGACAATAGGATTTCAGTCTGGACTTCAGTTTCATTCATTTCAGCAGTGGTTCAACAGTTTAAATGCTGCTGTGGGTCTGAGCTCTACTTAAAAATAAGCAGCTACTTCTGCTACACTCTCAAATCTGATCCTGCACCAATAGTCAAAACCACTTGTGAAATGAAAGCCAACATGTGTCTGGCAGAAAACACACACCCTTCCAACAGTGATTCCCTGGGCTGCTACAAGGTTAAGCACAAAGGATTACATACCTTCTGGCTTAGTCCAGCCCAGAACACATGAAATTTAGAAAGCACGGCATCCTCAACTGGTATTTCTATTCTGTGTACTCAGTTCATCTTTCCCTGCTCCCTGTAGAGAGAAGTACCCAGCCTAAATTGATGTGTCTCATCCCTTCAAGTAGAGTGCCTCAGGGAACAGGGTTGGGGGTTGAGCACAGAAAAGCTTTGGGGAAAGGTCTCAGGCAAGAGATGACAACAGCTCTCACGGTTCTTCCACTCCTTCACATGCAGCAGGGGACTGGGAAGTAACTGAGCCTCAGGATGATAAATCTAAGTGTGTGGTTTCTGGCTGTGCCATGTAGCACCCATGGGGAAGGGCTACAGGCTTATTCTGCCCTGTTCCCCTTGGGGAGGTACCAAGGGTGTCCAAAAGAGAGCACTCCATGGACTGTAGGGTATGATTGGTCTTAGACACAACAGAAAAAATTCTGATAGGCATTTGGGACCACTTAATGACTGACAGACAGGCTGGGAAACAGAGATACAGTGCACAATAGGAAAAACACAAAAGCTTGCATCTATTTGGCTTTTTTGATGTTAAAAACCTTCCAGTCTTTCGGGAGCTCATCATAAGAGAAAGGGGAGACATGTCCACCTCAAACTCGTGGAGGACTCCATATCCTGCCATGGCAATCCAAGATTGTCTCCAAGGCTTGCTTCTTCCCACAGTCCCCAATCCACATTACACAGCCAGCCCCACATCACCATCACCTGGAGCTGATCACAGGACAGAGCCTTCACCTTCCAGATGCACAGCAGAGTCACAAGCCATACATTGCTCACGCCCCCTCTTGCCAAATCCTGTTAGGACAAGACCTGTTGATATTGCTTCAGGCTCACATCTCCAAGCATTGTAACGCTGTACAATGTAACTTGTTTTCCCCAGAATTCACTAGACAATACACTGGCAACATAAAAAGCTGCTGAAGGGATATAAATCTTGTGTTTGGCAGAAGAGCCTGAGGAAGATTAGCAACTTGGTACGGAAACAGATGCAGATCCAGAACACCATCAAGGCAATAAAATTACAAAAACCTAACATTGTCCTGTGTAGAAGTCCTCTCCCTCAGAATAACAAACCTTCAAGGAACAATCACCTGACATCTGGGAAAGCAACATCTGTAAAAGCTATCCTTATCAAGAAGGGTTACCACACCAGGATGCTATTTTCAGTCACCTTGTTACGCCACAATAAATGCTTTGTTGAGAAATCAATTACAAACTTTTCCTTCAATACTAGAAAAAAAGCATTCAGACACACTTTTACTGTTATTATCCATTGCTTAACCAGCATTACAACATGCAACACTTCCTTAAACACACCTGTAAGAGAGACAGGAAAAAATAAGAATATTCTATCCAGATTAAGAGTCTGTACATCCTTCCTCCACATTTTATTAAGAAAATAAATCATACATGTGTGTGTGCACATGCAACCAAGTGGCTGATCTGAAAAAAATCTTACATTTCTGGTCAATCAGGACTGAAGACACTCAATTTGAAGCTAAACTGCTCTGAGCTTGAGTCAAAATGTGCAGTGTTAGATATATTTCCTTTGCTAGACTAGAATGAAGAAGTTTTTCTGGCTTTTTAGCATTCTCATTTTTTCCTAGTCCCCTCAGGTTCTCCAATTCCAGTATATACTGGTGACCCAGGTACTCACCAATTAGGACAGCAATAGTAACATAGCCTCTTGTGGAACTGAGTACACAAGAAACTTAGAGAAAACTTGTGGAATTTCATACATATTAATACATCAGTTTAAAAGACTACTATTAAGATCCAAAACATTTAAACTGAAAAGACGCAACTGGAAAATGGATGAAATGTCACGGCTGTGACACATTATTCTTTGGAAGAAGTAATCTGTCTCTCAGCTTACATCCATGACAACTCCCAGGAGAAATGGCAACTGATGAGCATCACTTGGCTCTTGGTAGCATTAAAAACTGTGTCATAATGCAAAACCTTCCTACAAATGCATTTGTTCCAGCTCTCTTCATTTTGCTTTTTTATTACAAGAGAAACTCCTTTTTCTTGAACAGAAGTACATAGATATGTTTGTATCTATTCAGAAGGGCAGATGAGCATAATTTTCTCTAACACATTGCTTTGACTGCATCCCACTATTCCCCCTTCCCACAGTACATCAGTCTCCCTGAATTTGCTTCTAAGGACTCTTGGGTCTAACATAATACTGACTTTCCCACTTCTAAGTGCATTATTAAGTCCTGCCCCAAAAGTTGATGGTGCCAGCCTTCACCAGCCATTTGTACATTACTAAATCAGTGCTTCTGTTTTCACTCCCTCTAAGAAGATGGAAATGTATCAAAACCATCTACAAAACTATCTGGTTATCCTCCAAATCACTCCTTTCCTGCCAAGCATGGAGAAGCTCAGCAGCGAGGCAGCAGGTGTGCCAAAACCATTGTTCATCATGACAGCCACCACAGTCTGCTTCCTTCACTCCTCTGGCTGTTTGTCATGTTTCTCTGGCCTTAGACAGGGAATCTCTAACCCAGCCTAAAACTCTGAGATGACTGCTGTAACCTATAGGCGTAACTACATTATAAACAAACAACTTCAAAAAACACATAAGCCCCTGCATATCCACCACACTTCTCTGTTTGTTACAAAAGAGCAAGAGGTTCCTTGAACTTCCACTAAAAAAAAAAAAAAAAGCCTAAGGCTTTTCTACTCCCACCAAGTATAATGGATTAGAAAAAGGACCTATCACCTCTGGCAGGCAATGCCTGAGAGTGACCTTTTTATACAAACAAATGAACCCAAAAATCTCACAGCCATCAGATTAGGTAAGAGGACACTCCCCCTTCTCCATCCTAGCGCTCTGGGGTGGGCACTTAACATCTTGCCCTTTGGCTCATAGGAGCAAATTCAGCTCACAAATGAGCACTTTTGAGGGGATGGGAAGAGGGGTGGAGAAGGGCATCCTTTATTTCCCACTGGTTTAGTGACCTGAATCACCTCAACAAGGAGTTATAGCCACAGCAAGGAGAGCAGGACTTCCTCTTCCAGGTGTGGATCTGCTAAGCCCTGCCTCTGCACACTACCACCAGTATCTCAGGCACCCTAAAACACTGAGAGATTACAAATAAGTTATTCATTAAAAAAAAAAAAAAAAAGGAATGCATTTGAACAGGCAGAATGTTTATTATACTGAATGATGAGCAGTGGAAATGATACATAGATAGTTTTCTTTCCCCTCTGGTGACAAACAGTAGAATCAGATTCATCATTTTGTGGAATTAAAACCTCTGCTTAGTATGACCAAATGTATGAAAACAGTTTGCACTTTTTTTTCAAATCTACCAATTTAAATAAAGACATACTTCATGCCAAGCTGAAGTAGTGAGTAGTACAGAACAGTAGTGGTAGAATTCCAAAATTCACAGAATAATTACTATTTGTTTTGGAAACTAGACACTTTACAGAGGGCAGAGGATCAGGAAACCAGCCAAAGCAAGTTGACTTTTACAAATTAAAGTTCTACATATATTTAATATCTCATTTCATTATCAGCTTTCTAACACAGAATTAAACAAGTAGAGGGAAGCAAAACTGCATCTAAATTACCAAAACAGTCCTCAGAGATTCTGACTAGGTAATAGTTAAGCTGTAAAGTAACAAGGATGGGGAATCAACTGTAAACGTCCCTTCCAGTTGATACAAACATTAAGGTCAGAAGAGATTCCAACTGGCTTCGTCTTCAAATTTATCACGGATACTATTAGTCAGAAGCTATGGTATGGTGGACAAGAGGCAGCTTATGCCTTAGAAAGTGCCTTGCACAAATGTAGCAGAACATAAGTTAAATGTATACATACAAAACATCATTAGCTAGCAGGACTAGAATATTGAAGAGCAAACTACTAACAAACTGAAGCAAGACTCTTTCTTTGCATCTTCTAAATAAAGACAATCCACATGGAAAACCAGTATTTTTCTACCTATCCATACCATATATAGGAAGGCATTCCTGTGACAACTTGGATTCAATCAAAAAAACCAGTCACGTCGCAGCAGTGGTGACACAGAATTAAAACAACAGATTTTAAACAATCTGAGTGACCGACCTTCAGAAGCCACCTTCTATTCCATGAATCCCACACCAGTAATGCAACAGAAGCTGGAGATCAGAGCGGGCTGGGAAAACTCTCAGAGGACTCACTGCTAGAGTAACTGCTCTGAGTAATACTTGCACGGAAAAAATACTTAAGGGAGGAGGAAAGAGCTAGAATGGCGTGGGAGGGGACAACCTGCTGTTTCAAACAATAGGAAGCTGTTAAAACAAAAACACAAGGGCCTCCCTCACCACAGGAAGGTCTCATTTGAAAAGTGTTGCCCCCGCTGCCACCTACCAGGCAGGGAGCTCTGACAGCAAAGATAAGGCCAGAGGCCCGGCCTGGTTACCGACAATTCCCTTCGGAAACATGGCCATGCGAGAGGGAGGAAGGTTCTCCAAGCCCTCTGGAAAGGGGAGACAGACTGGAGGCAGAGGAAGGGGAGACAGGGCGGTAAGGGATGACTTCATTCCACAGCAGCAGCCTGTCAGCGCAAGGCAGGGCTCCTGCAACTGCTTCGCTGAACATGAAGGATGTTTCCTCACAGGAGGGGTCGATAACCAAGAGTGACATGTAGACAAGCCACAGGAAAAAATGCAAAGGGCTCGAAAGATGGCTTCAGTTTTGATCCCTCGGTTTAGAGCCCCGTGGTTGAAAAACCACCTTTAAATTTGCATTGCAAAGAACAATTATTGCAGGACAATTCCTGGAACCATCCCCTGTGGTTCAAAGCCAGTGATACCGATCAAGGAAAAATAGTTTGTTCTTTTGGGGAACAAAAAACAACTTCCTACCCCCAAAACCTCCCATTAGCCCAGTTATTTAAACTCAGCAGCAGCATTAGCACTGATTATTCCCAGGCTCTTTTAAAGTACAGCTCCAGAACACTGGAGCCACCCGCCTTCAGCATTAATTTGTTCATCTAACATGGTCATATTTCATAGCACAGGCAGAGAGAGCTACTGTATAATCAAGACCAAAATAACTTTAAAGAAAGCTTTGGTTATGTTACAAAAAACCAATGTACACTATTGTCTTTCTGTCCTAGCACAATATAATACTAACAAACAGAATCAGACCGAAATATAATAATAATGCTTTAGATCATATAAGGTATTGAAGATACTATCCCCACTGGGACCATTTACCTAATAGAAACAAACAATGCAAAAAGGAAGCAGCTGGAATACAATTAAATTGGTTTGCCTTAAGAACAATCCAGTCTTCCAGGACAGAAAGGGCTGAGCCAAGTTTTAACTGTCTTTCCACAATGACAGAGTTTTGGTGAGACAAAAATAGGCGTTAGAATACAAAAGGAAAAAGATACAGCAAAGGCAGAATATTCTGAGCAGTGTTTTACCTCATGATGCTTCTACATGCCTTTTCTTTTAATAAGATTTAGATTTTTGTGTGCACATTTCAAATAAAATAATTATCTAAAGTGTACTAATATTGGCATAATTGTGAACAAAAAGCAGTACAATGTTCAGTAACCATGCTGGGCTCAAAACCTGCTCCACAGCTGTGTGTGGTTACAGTAGCACTTCAACTCTGTAGCACTCTCTCCTCAAACAGCTTGTTTCAAGGAAGTCAAACCACTTAAAAGCACAGTTTGCAACACCAACTCAGACCTTTCCCAGGCAAAAGCAATATGCCAATTCTTATTTTTATCACACAGAAAGAGTGACAGAGTCTTCCAGGTGTCTCATACCATTACTTGGATCTGCAGGTTTCCTTTCAACTATGCATACAAGTCTTACCAAGAGCTAGCAAGTCCATCTGCTGAAGTGGCATTATGTCCAGGGCTCAATGATCTGAGGTTGGCAAGCACCCTTGCAGAGAAAACACGAGTCTCTATGCTCCCTTCCTCCTCCTCATTCCAAAGGAGGAAGCATTCACCTTTCCTCCTCAGACACAAAAAGCACATAGATGCTCCTATGATTCCACTGATTTCCTTGCTGAGGTGGTGTGGGCCAATGCTCATGAAATGGCAGGAACACCTAAATCAGTAACACCAAGCGTTCTCTAGTACTGTTGTTTACCAATTACTATTTGGGTGAGACTCAGTTTCCATCATTTCAGAATTTTTTTTCTCAGCTTTTTACTGCTAGAAGTATGGATCAAATTGTGGACATCACAAATAACTGCTTTGACACCATTTTACACAGCTCCTCAGGATGTAGATAGTGGAGACTAACAGTTACCTGGCTAAACAATATCCAGTTCTTCAATACTTCAGTGTGTGAAGAAAGCATTAAAATTAGTTGTAGAAGCTCTCTTTAAAGGAAGATCAGTTTTGCTTCCATCACACCTAAAATTAAAACTTTCAAAAAACCATACAGCAGCAAAAGACACGTAAGTGTTCTACTATTAAAACAAATCCCTCTGCATCAGACAGAAAACAGTTCAGACAGCAAGCAGGGCTCCATGCCCGGAACAGAAGCAAGGGGACAGGTCCTCAGCTGAAGCACAACAGCACTGCTGTGCTTACAAAAGAGAGCTTTGCCAAACACACCAGCTAAGCATCTGACTCACTGCCACCAAACTAAGAAAGAATTCAGAACAATTACGACATTTCTGCACTGAACAGGAAGAAAGAAGAAATAAAAAAGAGCATTTCCACTCTTCTAACATTTCACCTAAATTAGGCCGGCACAGCAAGCCTCAAACAGCTCTGGTCAAGTACTGCAGCCCCTAGGGCTACTACGATCTGATAGCAATGCTAGCAATTATACAGCCATCCACATAGCTGCCTCGGACTGAAATAAGGCAGGAAAACCAGGCGACATAAAGCAACAGAAACAAGCCTGGAATCTCTCTCTCCCTTCCTTGCTTTTCTACTTTGGTTCAGAGATCAGCAATCTGAGAAGCAAATGTATTTGCAGACCACTCTATCTATTAGCAGCATGTATGCCTAAAGCATATGTCACAGTTGGCAAGATAGAGATTGTCTAAGAAAATGACAAAAGCCCAAGTAAAAAAAAAAAAAAAAAAACAACAAAACCCTGAAGAAACACAGTATAGATGACAGAGAGCTGCAATAACCATTCTTTCAATACTGAAAACAGTTCTTTTCCCAATGTCTGCAGAGTCATATGATTTCAGCTTCCCTCTGCTGTTGCAGATCATGTAGCTTCCTACCCAGCAAAGGCTATGCTAGCCCTTCCCTTCACCCTCAAATAATTTTCCAACACAGCACTCCTACTCATAGAGCTGTAAATGTCAGCACATTCAGTACAGTTTAAATACCATAAGTTCGTCTACATGGAGAAGTTTGTCAGGAGTAAGTGCTATGTGGTGAAGATGTAGATTCTTGACTGCCTTCTACAAAGACGATGGTTGCAGAAGTTGCTGCCTACCTTTCACAGATCATTCACTCCTGTTCTCATCTGATGTACTGCAAGTGGCAGCCTGTGTAGGCCCACATTAGAAACTGCATCATGAAAACAATTTGGGTTAAAATAACGAGAAAATAAAAGTATGAAGTGAGATATTTTTATAATTTCTTATTCAGAAAACAGAGCAGTCCTGCAGTAAGCAGTTTTAACTGGCACAACACAGACCAGCTAACTATAAGGCATACAGAAGCAGATAAAGAGTAGTTATGGCACCTTCTTCTATGAGCTTTGCCACCAAAGCCAAGATACTATGTAGATGCACTAATTCCTTGCACAGGTAACTTAGAATGTGTTTTATAATACAGCTATGCCAACCTGTCAGCTGCTACCAGGGTGGATCTGTTCACTGTCATGTGCCCCTTATGCTAACACTCAGCAGTCTGCAAAGTGAGCTAGTATAGGGTGGTAAGTAAGAAAAAACAACTCTCCCAAAGAAAATAAACATTATAGGGTTATTTTTTTCATCAGCTAGCACAGTCAGGATTTAGAAAAGATGGCCTGGTGAACAACGCCTCTTGACAGTGGCCTGAAGTTAGATTCTCTTACCCAGATAACAAAGGTGCTCCTCCATCTGCAGTCAGACGCCTGTGTGGCAATCGGCAGCAAAACTAAAGGTGTGGTTTCATTTAACTGTGGGAAACACCAGACTCTGTCGGTCTGTTTACTTTCCCTAGCCTCACACTCCCACTGCTTCCGAGCATCGCACTGAGCTGCAAGCCAGTCGCATGAGCCACTTCAACCAAGAGCAGATAGGCCACATCGCCAAACAAGGAGAGAGCAGGAACACCCAGCTGAGACCCAGCTCCCAGCCCAGCACGTTTCTGAAGCAGCCACATGAAACTTCATTAGGTTAACATCACACTGCACTCCAGGAAAGATGAGTTCAAAACAACTGCTGCGAATTAAAACCCCTGGTTAATCTTTTCTAGCTCCTTTGTTTTAAGTAAGTGCATTCTTCTAGAACAGTGGGGGTTTAATTTATAGTACATGCATGCCCTGGATTTTTAAGAAGGGTGAAAACAGAAGTTTGCCCCCTTCACTGAAAACCTCTGAGGTCAAAAAAGTTAATTCTGTGAAGTGGATACGAAGTAATGACCATCAAGAATTCCTTTTTTAGGCAGTGGGGAAGGTGGAGAGGGTGGGCTGGGGAAGAGAAGCTCATATTCCCTCAACAGCAGTGCATTTTTCAAGGAGGGAAAAGTGCCAACAAAACAAACCCAATGATCTAACAAACTTTAGGGCGATGTGTTCAAATATATTAGGCAAACACATATGCTGTACTTAGCTGACCTTCTCCACATGGCAAGACAACTGATTAAATACTGTCTAGGGAGGGGAAAAAGCACAGCAAGATCTTGCTGCTTTTACTTCATCAACACAGCTTGCTTTGGTAGGGTGGACACAGCCTCAAAGCCAAATGGACTCATATAATGAAAAATTATACAACTTAATATGGCTTTCTCCTTTACCACCTGCACTATTCTTTTATAAAAATCAGGTTACCCAGAGCTAGTCAAGTAGCTTGTAAATTAGAAGATGAGTGAAAAGCTTTTTTTGCCATTTCTCAATATTTCTAAAGAATAACCAAATATACTGTTGTTTCGGAAGTTATCAACAGAGAATCAGAAATACTTCTCAAGACTATGCCAAGACTGGCTAATGGAGGCCAGAATTTTTATGCTCTACACTTTCCTTCAGCCTCCCACTCTCATCCTTGCACAACCCCTTCCAATATGGCAACATAAGCAGTCGTGTGGCCACAGAGACAACCTCATCAGGGTAAACAACAATGAGGTGAAAAGACAGACCTGGTTATTTGGAAGTCAGATCTGTTCATCAATGTTCTCTACATAGCCTCACAAGTATTTTTTGAGAGGCAGCTTGAGGTAGTAGTACCAGTTAAATTATTTGAGAAGCTGTGGACTGCAGTCTAAACTAGCTTTAAAAACAAGCTTAGAAGCAGTGAAATAGAAAGGATCCCTTAGTATTTGAAGTCCAGTTCTCAGCTATCAAAAGCACTATCACCATAATTCCAGTTCCAAACCTTATGGTTTGAGAAATTAACCTGACCCATTTACAACTTTAAGAGTAAAACCAGTTTGTATATACCTTCAGTATTATCCACTTAACTGAAAAAAAAAACCTGTCTTCTCTCTCATATGTCCGCACCACAAGGCAGAGCATTCCTACTAAAAAAACAGTCTTCTTTTTGTTTTGATGACTCAAAATAAAAAACAATAGTTGAGAGAAAAACTAAACACTAGTAACCCAAGCACATCATTGTGAACACATCCTGCTAACAGTTTGACTTTTTACATCTAGGAATTCTAACCGAGTGCTTTGAACTAGTTTTCCCTGTAGCCCTGGGAGGTCTGGGAATCTACAGAACAGCCAGCCGGGGTTTATAGGTTACCAAACAGAAGCAGAAACTAAAAGAACACGCTTTACTGGAGAGGTACCCCAACAAATACCACAAATTTCTTGTTGCTACTACACTCCTAAAAGCAAAACAAACCCAAGAAAAGCAGGTCTATTGCACACTTATTCCCAGTGACTGCAAAACACAGCACACTGCATTTCACCAATTCTGATTTTTGTGACTTCCACTTCAATGTGTGGGCCAAAGCCCAAAGACGTTTTATAAATGTCCTATGAAGAAGAGATGGTAAAAGGTCTTCTTGAGTACAAGTAAGACACCAGGTCATAGATGCTTGTTAACTAAACTAAGCACTAAATTGCATTTCTTGGTCAAATCACAAGCACGTTCTTTGAATGGGTGCGATGCCATACTGTATGCAAAGTCAGAGACAAGTCTCCCACCATTGGTGCAGGTGGAGCAGATACACACACTGTTCATGTCCTAAAAGGCATGGCAGAAAATTTATTTCCCTGCAGGAAAAGGCACTTCCTGTGGTTTAAATACGACCTTGAGGCCCTCAGGAATTCATTTACAGCTTGACTAAGATAGGAATGAGAAAATAACTTTTACTATGTAAAGCACACACATGGCATTGGTCAAGCATAAATGGAGTGATAAATCCACATCCACTTTTCCCAGTGTCATCAAGAACTTACATAATTTTGTGACCCTAAATTATGGCACCCAGCCTACAAACCTTGATACATCAGGATCTTAGGAACGCTGTGGTCCTTGACAAAAGGCTTGCAATGAAGTCTTGAGAAAAGATTATGCAAGAGGGCTTCATCAGCCTGCATTTTCAAATAAAACCAATGTTTTTCAGGCTCTTATCTGACATAAAAATGATGACAGGCTGGAGGTGGAAGATTCACGTCGGAAACTAACTTACATCAGTGTGAAACCAAAATGAAAACTAGCTCACAAGAAAAGTTCTCCCTACCTATATTCATTTGTCCCCTTTGATATTCTGGTTCCTCATCTTTACTGGTTTACTTTTGTATCACTTAATTTAACAACAGAAAAAAGATCACAAAGCTGCAGTTATAGAGAAGGTTATGAGACTCACAAAATTTTATCTTACAGCCTTTAAAATTTCCTGCACTAATTACTTTCTGCCATGTCTTATTTTTAGTGCTTGTCCTATGACTGAACCTTGGCAGACTGACATGCAGTCAGAATGTATAGCACAGAACTCCCAAAAACATTTAAATCCATACCACGATACTGAAAAGCTGAAAACGAAACGTCAATGACACAGGTGATTCCAGGAATAACCCCAATCACCAGGGGGAGGCAAGGGGTAAATCGCATTTTAAAACAGATTTTAATTTGCAATTCTTAGAAGTAAATCCTCTATTAAAATTTTCCATTAGAAAGATTTCTTTCCCCCTTGAAATGTTTATTAATTATTTCATTACAATAGCCACTATTTCTTAAAACTGCATGCACCTACACAAGCTTTTGCAGGTGCTTAAAATCCAGTGACTTTTTCAATAGTATATACAATCACACATTGTCAGGGTTATTATTTGTTTTGGGGGTAATGAAATGAATTTGGCTTAAAATATTAAAATATCAACACAGAGGGTAAGAAATAGCTGATAACTTCCAGAGGAAACCATGAGCCACTCACCAAAAAACTATGGAAAGTCACATCTGTCACAGTAATAGGTGTTGTAATGAAAAAATATACTTAGCAGTTAAAGAGATTTTCAGGTGGAAAAGTAATTGAGCAGATTTCACACTGTAGGCTAATCCTACTATGTCCTGAACAGTAAGTTCATCTTAGCCTGGCATCCTAAAGCTGCATCACGCCTTTGGACTACAAATCTGCTTCTGACAGAACACCAGTACTCTCTAAGTATGAAAAAAACCAGTACTAATTAAGCACTCCAGTAAGGTGGCATTCACTCAGAGGTTCCTCTCCTTCAGGTGTGAGGCACACACGAAGCACAAGTATACGTGAATATACCTAAAGACTCCACTGGTCTTAAACCATGCTAGAGTAACATACTTCATCCCTTTAAAAAGCCCACTGTTAATATCAGTCAATGGGATGATGCGTAATCCAGGACAAAGGTTGTTGCAGCCCATCTATCCATGCAGGATGCCCACTACAAAGAGCATTACAGAATATCAAGTAGTGTATGAACATCAGTAGCTAAATTTAGATAGTAAAAACATCATCCATTGCATGCTGATTAGACTGAAACATTACCAAGGCAATAGATAAAAGAAACCTGCAGAAAGATGGATTCATAGGTGTGCATTCAAAACTAAAAATAGCACATATCGTAACAAATAGATATGACCATACATAAAAGTACTTGTATTTATTTTAATGAGTAGTTACTCCAGGATCCTGCTCTGTAGATTTAGAGACTAAATCTGCTTTGGAATCTAATGCAGAAATTAGATGTGGTAGAGATGGGCTTTTTCAATGCAAAACTTCAAAGGGAAGTCTTAGCCTACATTTTTAGCGTAAGAATACTAGAGAGACCTTCCTCTAGTAAAGAGTCAAGCCTGATAAAGCCTTGCTTTACTTTGTCACATCCTTCTGCTACCTAGAAAATGACAGAGGACCTCCTGCCAACTTTATCTTCATGAGGTAATTCCCTTGAGTAGGATTTTTTTTCCACTGTTTATTTCTGCCAATTATAACTTACCTGGTGGAAAGTGAACACATTAGGCCAGAAATTAGAACTGCAAATATAAAAGTCTATTTATCATGGAGATTGAATGAATGTTCAAAGAAAGGTTTCAACAATGTCTACTCGACTCTTATTTAAAAAAACAAAACAAAAAACCCAAAACCCAAAGCCATAATCAATACATTGCCTTTCTTCATCAGAACCAGCAAATGCTCTTCCTGTCCATATGAAGATTTAAGTGGAGTAAATTCTGTATGGACTTGCACATTCCCATCGGAGTGGCCAAGGGCACGGTCACTACTCTCCTCCGTACAGGTGGGCTACAACCTTTCTGGCGGTGAGGGAGGGAGAGCGGCTGTCAGCCACCTCACCTCCCTCCTGTACACCAGCCTCCTGCGCTCTGAGCTGCCTCGATTACCCAAGTATCATGACTTAAATTTAACGCAGCAGCTTCTACCAAGGACAGCAGGCAGACAGCACAGCGCATCACCAGGGGAAACAGAAACAACTACTGCCGTATCTGGTGTTCATTTACTACCTCAGCAACAGTTTAAACGAGTACAAACAAGCGAAAGGTATAACATTACGCATGCCTATACAAAAATCTTTAAAAAGCGGAAAATTACGCTTGCTAGCAATCCAACGCCCTGCACGCAGCACATTTTTCCAGCCTGGTTTGCCGAAGGAGAAACCCTTTCATGTGCTCACACGGCCAGCCGCAAAATACCCGGCACCTGCTGCAGCGGCCCCGCGCTGAGAAGCCTTCGCTCGCCCGCCCGCCCGCCCGGCACCTGCTCCAGCCGCACCGGGCCCGCCCGGCCCGGCCCGCCCCGTCCCGCCCCGCCCCG
>JAVSBS010000680.1:0-15296 GCA_033124195.1 Coracias cyanogaster | reverse complement strand
TGGCCTTGGGTGCTGTTTCTGGCTCCTGCCAGAAACCACCTGCCTTAGAGACAGAACCTCAGGACTGTTCAATCCCTTCTATTTATAACAACACAATGTCTTCCGGGGCAAAGGGAGCAAATAATGCTGGGGAAAATGAGCCTGAAGAAGACACTGCGCTGCAGTGCACATTTGTGGCAATGTACACCAACAATATACCAGGCTGCATGAGTAAGGGTGAAGTCAACAAGGTGAGGGAAATGGTTACTCCCATTTATTTAGCACTTGTGAGGCCATGTCTCCAGTTATGTGTTCAGTTTGGGTTTCTCACTGCAACACAGCTTAAGTGGAACAAGTCCAGCAGGGGACCACTGAGACAGCTGGGCCTGCTTGGACTGTATTGCCAGAAGGAGAGACTGATGGACCTGCTCAGCCATGAGAAGAAAGGCTAAGGGGGATCCAATTGCTCTTATCTGTTAAGTAAATGGATGCTGTAGAGAAGATGAGACCAAACTTTTCTTAGAGGTGCATAGTGAAAAGACAAGGGATGACAGACAAGTTGCAACAAAGGAAATTCTGATTAGACACAAGTTTAAAAAAGATCCCAATGAGAGTGATCGGACACAACACAGAGGCCTCAGGAAGCTGTGGAATCCCCACCTGTGGAGATATTCAAAGCTTAACTGGACAAGGCCCTGACCACCTGGTCTAGTTCTGAGGTGAGCCCTGTTCAGGGCAAAAGCTGGACTAGAACTTTCCAGTGGTCTCATCTGACCAAAACATTTGTGTGACTCTGTAAATCCAATAAACCTACTAAAATGCAGGAAAGAGCTGGAAACAAGGAGTAACTCTGTGGCTTCTCAGAATCGCTAGCTCCCTGCACATGTGGGAGCTCAGAGGCATCCCACGTTACCCACATATGGCTATTCAATCTCTTTAAGACACTGCAAAGCCAGTCCCTCCCTGGGAACTGTGTGTGTCAAGGAGAACAGTGTAAGCTAAGCAACCCACCTGGCTGGGTGGAAAGTTAGGGAAGGTTGATGCTCTGATACTGTCACTTGCTTCTCTGGGTATTGGTCCCCTCTAGGTGCTGGTCACAGGGTGCAGTGCAGCTACTTAGACTCTGCTCCTAGGTGATCACATTGCTCGTATCAGGACCAGGAAAATGGGAGGCATTTCTGCTCTTCAGCTACCTCTGTTTCCGGTCTAGTGTGATGAGATACACTGAAAGCTACTGTGTGGGATTTGTGTGGGAGAAGGGGTTTGTATTTTTTGTTGGGGACTGGACACACCATTTGTACTGTCAGCCCTGCTGAAAGGACAGTCACTTTTGGCAAAGGAGCATCATGGACCAACAGTTGCCACATTTGACATGTAATTCTGTACCTTGGGGAGCAGATCTGATTGAAGTGATCCCTTGGCCCCATGAGCATGCAGAGAGTGGGTACATGAGGCTGTGCCAACCTGTGTCATTGTTTGACACTGCCCTTTGTTGACAACTGAATCAGGAAGGGGACAGATGGCAGCAGAGGGGATGTCTGAGAGAGGGAGGCAGGGTGGCTGCCAGTGACCCATCACTCATATGGAGCTGGCCAGAGGGGATGCAGCTTTTCAGCACTTGCTTTAGAAAAGGCTGAGGGGTACAGGGGTGCCCCATACTTACAAGGGGATTGCAAGGTGTCATAGGTTCCCCATCTCAGGCAGCTGCCTCCTGGCACCCCAATATTCCAACGCTTGCTTTCTTGGTCCATAGTCAGCCTGACAGGCATGGGAGCTGGGCATGCTCCCCAAGGTCTCTGCCTCCAGAATCTGAAGGAGGATGCAACATAGCTACAGCCCCACCGACTAGCAGCATGCTTCTCCCTACTCACAACCACTCCCTGGCATCTCCTGCCCAAGTTAAGGCAGGGGAACTCATTTACCACCTGTGTGCCACGGCAAGGGCTATGGGGCTGTAGGCAGAGGATGAATCCCTGCCAAAGAAATAACCTGTTTGGAGAGGGTGGTGCCAGCAGCAGCTGCCAAAAGGGGAGCTTTTTGGGCAAGCTGGGGAGCATTTGGGAGGTAAACTCAGAAAGGTCCTTCCTCGTCCCAGGCCCTGGCACCACTGGCCTGGATCTGTGCTCCCAGGGTTTACAGAACCTTCTGTGCCCATGCCTGGCTGGTCACGTGGAGCTCTATAGCCCTGGCAAGCCCGTGGGATGGTGACCCTGGTCCTGGGCCTGAGTGGTGCCTCTTTGCTCTTTTCCCATGACATCCCTGACCTGAAGTTCAGCTGAGTGTATCCCGCCTCACGATAACCCTGGTTGCTTTCACAATCCAGGTGTGTTCTGTGCCAACCCTTCTCTGGTGTGTACATTTCTGCTCCTCTGGTCTCCTTGAACAAGCAGAGAAAGGACCAGAAACCAGAGGGCCCTGAAGGCAGGACCTTCAGCCCCCGCCACCAAGGGGGCCCTTTTCAGGATAGAGGGTAGGGACAAGCCTTACTGAGTTTTCTAGCCTTCCATTGGGCAGATTTTAAGAAAAGCACAAGAATCAGGCAACCTTTCTGCCTTCTCCACTCACTTGTTCATTTTGGGTCTAGCCTGTCTGGCCCCCCTAGTTTAGGGTTTCCCGGGGACATGTGTGTGACTAAGTGGCTGGCTGGTTTGGTTTAAACTCAGTTTTAAGGAAGAGAAAACTGCTGCTTTACCAAAAACCTTTCCCGAGGTGTGAGCAACATGCAGAGTGGCACCACCCCTTTCCTATCAGTGCCAAGTTCCACAAAAATTTGTATTTAATTTGACATTTAAATCAGCCCTCACCCAAAGCTGCCTTAGTATTGAACAAATGCAAAATAACTCTGCGCAGATTAGTATTTGTGTCATCCAGAAGTTTAAAAAAAGTACTCTAAAAGGCCCTGTAAATCCATGGAAGGAGATTTCCACACTCTGCCAAGAAGCATGCACAGTAACAACTAAGTAATCAAGAAAATCACCATGCCCTGAATCAATGGGAGTGCACATGGTATCCTCATCCCTTCCAGTTCTGCTACCTCTGGGGCCGAGGTCATTTAGAAAGCACTTTCTGGTCTGTGGAAGTCAGTGAAGAAATTATTAAGTGTCTGGAATATGGAAAACACATACAATAAGAGCACACTTTGCTCTTATTTCTCCTTTTAGCCTGTCCCTTTGCTCCCCTAGACTCCACTGAATCAGGGGAGCTGGCTCTGTTTTAACATTTTTGGCTCCTCCTGGGACATACTCTAGCTACATTTAAGCCATCAGTTGTGTTACATTGGCTAATTTCTTGAAAGTTTGATATTGTTTCAAGCACATCTCTCCTACCTTCGGTCTGCAAGTCAACAACTTGCATCATGGCTTCACATACACTCTTCCTAGTCTGCTTTCCAATGTTACGTTAGTATCCTTGAGTTTTATCTCCCATCCTCTATCTATGGTACATGTGGAACTGTGTAGGTGAAGGGGAGAGGAGGAGGGAAGGGTAAGCATTGTTTCTACCTCAAATTTACTAGAAAAAGGCAAGATATCCTGTGATGCATTTCAAACCACCCCCTAGGAGCGCACTTTCTCCAAAGGAGCCAAGGGATTCAGAAGACCCAAATGTCCCTGCGTTGCCCTTCAGCACTGGTAGGAAGAGTAGGGAAGGCCCAACCTGACATATTCTAGGCACCACTGCACCTGAGGAAGGGGGTTTGCTTGCTGGGAGCATATGGATATGTGGTAGCATAACATACCATGTAAAAACTCATGGGAGAGGAAGTCTCTAAAATGGCAGATTCCAGTCTCATGCCATCAGGAGGTTTAAAAAAATTATTATTATAATCATCATCGTCACCATCATCACTATTTTCCTTTTATATTGTTTCTATTTTCAAATAAAAATATTATGTGTTCAGAACATTAGAAAGACATATTTTTTACAATCTGAATTATATACCTACGGGCTCCTTTCCTACTCTTAATTATGCAAGCACCCAGCAAGACACAAGTGAATAAATACAGGAATACAGATGCAGCAGACACAGACACATCCTTCCTCATGCATTTGCTTGCTGTGGCTTTGGTTTATATTTTTTCATTTCTTAAGCATTTCTAACATTGAATCAGCTTTCTTTATTCAATAAGAGTAGCATGGAGAAGCTACTAACCCTCTTCTGCATCCTCAAGCAGGTGATGTCTGGTCCACATTGACAGCTTCAAAGAAGCCAGAGTCTCTTTGGCATTTTCCCCACAGCTGCCATCTCCCAGGTGGCCCACTCCAACCTATGGAGAGCTGTTGCTGTCACCCCACCAACGATTAGAGGAATTGCATTCCCAGGGAACAACAATCAGTCTCTCTTAGTCAGGCTGTTTGGGTTTTTATTAATTAAATATTCCACATACAAAGTACTAAATAAATATATAGCTGTCAGACACCACTGTACAATACACACCCACTTGGAGAGCTTTATGTATTTGTATATGAAATATCATGGAAAGCTATTTACCAAATGCAAAGCAGGCTACAGAATGATTCAACTCTGCAGACTCATTGCTCATCTCAGTCCACACAGCACACACACATACACACACACTCACATGTTCATGCTCACTCACTCCTGGGAAGAAGAGTGTTCACCCTCTGTAACCTGGCTGCTTGGAAAATGTGTGTCAATGCCACAGACACACTTGGGAGGAGGCAGAGCTCCAAGGTGCACAAGATTAAATCCCACCAGGGTATTGCAAGCAGCTGTGTGAAAGAGGTTTTGTCTGCAGGGATTCACAGCCTGGGGTGACAGGGGTGAGGAGGGAGGGTTTGTGGGGTTAGGCAGGCACCCTGGGAAGCTCAGCGTGTAGTCAGGAGTCAGAGCTAGGGGGGAGGTTAATGCTGGAGTGCAAATCAGAAACTGTGTCAGGGTAAATATGTGTAGATGTTTTTATGTATTTAAATTTTCTCCCCCTTCTCTTCTGTGGTCTCTAGGTGATTAGGAAAGGGTTGGAAATGAACGTGAAGAAGAAAAAAGGAATACTCTTTCTCTCTCTGTCTCTTCTCCACTGATCTCTGGAGGAAAGCCAGGCAGGGCTGGCATTGGGTGCAAAAGTAACAGTGGATAGATAAGGGTGTCCTTGGTAGTTCATGAGGTGTGTTCATGGGTGGGCAGGAGTGGGGATATGTAGGACTGATACTCCTGCTGTTGCCTCTTCCCATCAGATGTGGGACTGTGAGCTGATCAAAGCAAGTCATGGCTGGGGCAGAGCCAGTTGAACACCTAGATGATGATTTCTTGCTGCTCTAGCACTACGGCATTCCTGCTGAAAATAGGGCAGGACAGGCTCTTCCAGCACATTCTTCTGTCACACCAGATTACCTCCATACCACAGAGAAACAGAGTGAGAAGGGAGAGGATGGCTCTAGAGGTGTCTGAAAGCTGTGCTTGAGGAATGGGAAGGGGCTACAAGGGTGCTTGTGTAGGGAAAAGACGACCTCTCTCCTCTTTTGCCAGTGTGGGTTGACTCTGTCTCTTCTGCAGGATCAACTCACTTGTCACCATGTGGCCCATTCCATATGCCTTTGCTGATGGGCTCTTAGTCTCTTTGCTCACTGCAGAGCTGCTACATGGGGCCTTTCCCACCAGTGTAGTCATGGTATGGGCTTGTCCGGGCCTTGGGCCGAGGGATGGAGAAATCATTTTGGGGTTCGATGGTCTGAAAAGGAAGTGTGAAAGTCTTTACCTTTCAAAACTGGAAAGAAGTAATAGAGTAGGGCTTAAAAAAAAACCCATCAAACAAATAAAAAGAACAAAATAGAGGTGGGATAAATGGAGCTGAAGGTTTCCTGAGAGTGGGATCAAGGGGGCTGTGGATCCTTGCAGAACAAATCAGTAATGGAGACATGTCATCAAAGGACATGTGCAGACATGATGTGAGCTATTAGACCTGGCTAGTGTTTGGTCTGAAGGAGGACTATTGAATGGACATGGGGGCATGGAGATTGCCCGCTCTGGTCCTGCACTGCAGCTTCCAGTGACTGCTGGTGGTAATACATTCAGGGCATGAGCTGGGGAAAGGAGTACAGTCTCCTGAGGAAAGGCCACAGCCTACTGCAGGAACTGTGCTCAAAGGGAAGACTTCTGTTATGTCAAATCCAGAAGTGTCAAAAACCACAACCTCAGACTTTGCCTCGGGGCCCTCTTGCTTCCCTACATCCCTGGACATGTCACAGCTTCCTTTCCCCAGCCACAGGCACCTCCATGAACACATGTCATGGTATCACCCAGCTCCATGCGAAGTACCTGCCTGCCTCCACAAAGCCTGCTCTAGATCCATCTGGTTTTGCCTCTTATTCTCTTCTGGATAATAGCCTACATGTGGTGAAACAGGTGAAGGGGGACGTGAACTTACCTTCATTGGAAAGTGAGAAGAGTATGGGGAGTAGCTGAGGTCTCCTGTGTCTCCTGAGTCAAAGACAAGAGGCAGAGAAAGTTAGCGAGTTAGCATTATATGGTATCTTGGAAATACCACATCAAAGGAGACTCAAAGGGCCTGTGGCTACATTAGCAGCTGCTTTTACACTGATCAAACTATGCAATATGCAGCCAGAAATGGGTTAAAATCCACAGGTAGGTGACCTATTAATATTTCCTTGTGAAAGCAGGAATGAATAGTATTGTAAATAACAGGACATAGGTGACCTTGGAGTTTAGACACCTCCTGTTGCCTCACAATTACTGTTATAATCACCAGCCAAATCTCTCCCACTTGAATGCACAAGACTCCCTCTGTAGTATTCCCTAGGAGAGCACAGCCTTTCTCAGCTATTCTTTTACAAACCTCGAGAACTGACTCCAGGGGACAATGTGATCTCAGTAGCAGATCCACAGGGAGCACAGTCACATCTCCTACCCATAGATTTGGGAAGCCTCAATTGATAAAACCTTTTGCTTTGTCCAAGTAGGTATGAGACTCATAAAGAAAGACCTCCTTGCCTGTATTTTGGATGATGGGTTCATTTTTAAATGGATAATGGGAACTAGATCCGAATTGGAATAAAAAATTTCCAAGGTATAACCTGGAGAGGTCTGAAGAGCAGGAGCATTACTAAGAGACAAACAAAAAATGCCTGAATTTTCACGTGGGCTTCCCAGACATAATAGAATCATAAGGAGTTATGTCTCAGCCCTGACACACAGTAAGTCCCTTACTCAGTCTCTCCTACGCATCTTTGGCATTTGCATTGGCCCTTATTCTTTTCCCTGTTGTTTGGAGATTAATTTTCACTTGTATTTCTGTTTCATCTGTCTGACACTTTTTCCTGCCTCTAAATTATACATCATCTTCAAATCTTTTCTTGTAGCCTTCCTACCCCTTTTTGCTAATGAGTGGTACACATGTGCTTAGGGCTGGGGGACTGTGGAGTCATTCACTTCACCATACCTTGCACAATTTCATCTTGAGTGTAGGCACGGTTGTCCACCCCAGTTGTCTGCTTCATGAACTTAGGTTGGCAGAAGTCATTTTCTGGAGGATAGTCTTCCAGCTTCAGAGGGGCAGTGAGGAAACACATTTCAGGGACAATATACATTATGAGGAAGATCCATCCATTGGACACCAGGGCAATGGCCACGACAGGATCATCCCAGCTAGGTTTCTTTAAAACTGTGTTGCCTTTTGTGAGCATAGTGATCCACACTACCCAAATGGCAATGGAGAACAGGATAGTGACAAAGATGTGCGCCCCATGCCTCTTCCAGCTTTTGTATGACCCACAGAATGTGAACGTGGAAACCAAGAATGTCAGAGCCATCAAGAAGAGCACATAGATCAGAAGCATGACAAAGTCCTTGTTGGTCTCCTCTGGAGACATATTCAGGAATTTGTCTTTCTGGTTTACTAGCATGGTGACTAAGTACTCAATGCTAATCACAACTTGTACCAGGGCAAAGGAAAAAATGAGGAGCAGCAACACCAGCCAGGAGAAGGGCTTTCTTCCCCTCACTAGTTTGTTGAGGTTGCAGGCATGGGTGAGGAGGCATGAGAAGCAGAGAGCAAAGACGACTCCAAATAGAAAGAAGCGAGTGGGGCGAGTCCTGGCATTGAGTCTAATGATGAAGGCAAAAGTGAGACCAAAAATGCCAAGTGTGCCTAAGAGAAAGAAGAAATAGATGGAGATCATGTGTCGCTTGCTGTTGTCTTGGACTTTACAGATGAGAAAGAAGAGTGAGCAGATGAGGAAAATGGTGACGAGGACACCAGCTGCAGCCAGTGACTCCAGGACAATCCCCCAGGACTTCTCCATGTCGCAGAGCAGGTAATAGTCAGCATCGATGCTGCCACAGCCTCGGGGAGGCGACGTTGCCATCCTCTCACCTTCTTGAACAACCTCCAGGTGAAAAATTTCCCCAAAGCTGTAGAAGAAGAAAAGACAGTGTTGTATTAACCACCTGGGTGCTGCCAGCAGTGAGGAAAGAGAGGCAGGAGAGACCTCTATCCCCATCTCGCTGGGCCAGGACACCGCAGTGCTGACATGGGGCCATGGAAGCAGAGTCATCCCCTTGTTCAGCATCAGCTGTCTATCAAAGGCAAACCAAAACCCTTAGTAGGGGACAATTCACCTTACATGTCCTCTGCACAGTGCCTGGAGTTGCACAACATTGTAGGAGCATGGGGAGTGGGGAGAAGGTGGGGCGCTTTCGCAGGCATTGGCCTGGTGCTGCAGGGCACTTTTGTGATACAAGAGTAGCTGTTAGTCATAATACAGTTTATGCTTTTTTGACGAGTTCAGACAACATCAGTACCTTGTACCACTGAGGTTCAGAGATGAGCAATTCAGAACAGGAAACTTGTTACTTTGTTTCTTTTCCCACTTTTACTTTCTCTAAAACACTCTTGGCTTTGGTTTAGGAATATGAATGAAGGTGAACTTCAACTGCCTTTTACCTTGCAGATAACTAACCTGGATGTCTCCAGCATGGCTCCTCTTACTTTGATTTAAATAGCAAATATAGGCCACCAACCATGAGCCCTAAACTCATATTCCTCCTTCTTCATGGTAGTGTATCAATAAGAACTGTCTCAAAGATCTTGATGCCCTCCCCAGGATACTGCATTGAGCGGGCTGGAGGCCTGACAGGTCAGAGCTAATGCTGTTCATTGCATGAGAAGTAACCACCAAGTTACCGCTTGAGGAGTCCACGAGTCAAGGTTGGACAAAGTCTGTGCGGGGGACACACCCCGCACATTCCCACTGTCTCGTCATGAGGAATTCAGTACTGTCTGAGTAAGCCTGGTTTAAGCTTGTCTCGTCAGGGGATAAGAGGGATTTTTAGGTGAGCTCTGCCCATCGCCAAGGGGAATTAAGTTGCCTACTTCCTTGGGAGCCTGAAGCATGTGCAGAAATCACTTCACAAAGATATTGGGTGCATTGTGGCCTATTATGCAGGCATTGAGTGAGTTTAGATCTCAGGGGCCAGGTACTGCTTTCTAGTTACCATATTACTCAGTATTGTGTCTCTAAAATTTATCAAAACGAGTTTAGATACAATATCAGCATGAGCCATGGGGGAATCTGGCCATAATGGTGACTCACACTGGAAAAACAAGGGCTTTCTTTTCTGATATATAAAGGAAAAAGTTAACCTTGCAAAATTTAATCTCTAGTGCTCATCATACCATTGGCCTTGATTTTCCCTCTGAAGAATAACATGCTACAATTATGAAGCTGGTTCTAAAACCCTTTTAACAGATTTTAGAGAGTGCAGGTTGAGTCTTCAATAAAGTTGATCTAATCAAAAGATGAACGAAGTGGGAAAATATCACTGACTCATCTCAGCCCCACATATGCCTCAATGGGACCTGCTTATAAATGGTGGAATATTTTTCCAGCTTTCCTCAAAACGCTAGCTACAAGAAGATGCAAATATGGAAAGAATGGAATTAGTCAATAACATGTGCAAGATTTTCCACTAATCATTGTTCACAAAATTTTGGGGATTTGTGATCTCTTGCACAAATCGCTGAGCGTTATCTGGATGTTTATGAGTAATAAGTAATGAACCCTTCTGAAAATCTGGAAAGCAAATCCCACAATTTTATCCACATTTACTGTTGATCAGATTATCTTATCTATTCACAGCTCTGGCAGATACAGACCAGTGTCCACTGTCAGGACACGTCGAGAGCCCAGAGAGCCATGGCTCATGGAACAAATAAGGTGGAAATAATCTCACTGCTTTGGAGAATGGAACCCCTTGTGCCAATTTTTACTCCCTTTTCTTTTTCCCAGGGTAGATGTCCTATGAGGCATTAGAAAGTCTTTGCTCTGTCTCCTGGGTGGGTGTTGTGGCCCAGAAGCTGAGTCTGCTCATCCAGCACCTCCAGAAGTCTCAGATTTTCAAGGGGTGCTGCTGCAGTCTGTGCAAGGTAGCCTGTGCTGTGGTAACTTCACAGCTCACCTGAAATGCACCTTAGTGCAGCCTGAGCCTCCTCTCTAATTGATACTTGTGCATAAAATACACCCGTCCAGCCACAAATTTCAAATAATTTCCCGGAAAGTCTGCCATAACTCCCCCAGCTCCAGCTGGCAATGCCATGTTAGAGCTAAGGGTGAGAGGCATTCTCTGTTCACCGTGGCACCCCCTGTCCCTGCGCTCCCACCCTCTAGAGCCATTATCCTGCATGCCATCTTGCCCCAGCCACAGAAGACAGGTCCGCCCTGGATCCTGTAGGACATTGCTTTCAATTACCTTTCTGGATTCTGCCCAGGGAAGGCAGCAGGGAGGTTCCGGCTAGAAGAGGCAAGTTTCCAGTGCACCAGTAACAGAGTCACCTCCGCTTCTGTCACCCTGGCCGAGCAGCAGCCCCGAGCTCGTCCTCCTTGGGAGCTTTAACAGCTGGAGGGCTGAGGAGGTGTGGCTGAGCACGCCTAATCCAGTTCCACTGCCTCTCCTTTCTCACAGGACACGGCTATGAAAATACCTTCCCCGTGCCAGGAAATGAAGTAAGGCCTCCTGACGTCAGCAGGGCACTCACCCCTGCGTCGGGGTGGAGATGGAGCTGCTGCCTGTCCCAGCCCTGGGACAGGATTGAATGCTACTCAGCCAAGCACCTGATAAGGTGCTCCCCTGTCTGACTCCTGGCACCCATGGGTGGGGACAGTGGCTATGAATAGCAGTAGGTCCCCTCCCTACCGCAAGCCTTTTGTCTCTTTTTGTGCTTTCTTGCCAGATAACTGCTTATGAGGTGGTTTTGAGGAGGCTATGGGGCACAAATGGGCCCACAGCACCTGGAGAGAGAGTGGCTGCAAACCCAGCTCCAGAGACGGTTTCCTCAGAGCTCTTGCTGTGCGCTGCATCTGTACTTGGGCACATGTCTGCTCCCACTCATCACTTCCATCTGTGCCAGTGAGAGCCACGGGCTCCTTTCCTGAAAAGGCCAGTTATCTTTTCCTGGTGCCTTGCTCAGCCCAGCCCTGCTCTCTGAAGACACAATTCTGTCTGCTCGCGAGCACTGAGTCAGTTTATCCAAATTGCTGGCTCAAACAGTTAATGAATGAAGGCAATGACTAATTCCCCCTTGCTCTATATTGTGCCTCTGGCCTGACACACCTATTGGTGCAATCCCATCGAAAGCCCTGGGTATCTCCAACGCGCTCATGACTTCACCTGCTATTTTAAATATTACTCACTGGGAGTATTTTATTATTCTGGTTAAGGAATATCCCGAGCAAGCACTTGGTCCCTACACACAGCCCCTAAACCTGGAAATCCCTCCCACTCTGTGAAAGTTGTGCTCCTCCCCAAAACTGGGAGAGCAGCTATACATGCCTGTGCTGATGTCTAACTGCCCATCGTTGTCTCATCTGCATGTTAATTCTGTCTGTTTTAGTGCCCCTGGCTTATTTCTGGGTGCTGATCCTTTTTGAATGTCACCTGTGGAGACTGCCATGAAACACATACAAGAGAATCCTCTCTTGCACACCCTTTAGAAGTCCACGAAGGCCTGCAGGGATGAGTGGCTCATCAAGAGAAAGGCAACACTCAGCGCAATCACCACGGGGTGGACCATGCTAAGTCCTAGGAGAGTTCCACATGTCCTTCCTACTTTTATCTCAGTGTAAAACCCTGAGGCTTCTTAGGAAATGATATACCAGGTTTCTTTGCATGAAATGAATCTTAACTTTAAAGCAGGTCCTAGACTTGGTGAGCCAGCCAAGAAGGATGCAGTTGTGAAAAATGAAAGGAGGAAAGAAGGAGTGATGGAGAGTTTAGCACCAGCTTCGTGGGACCCAACCTATCTACGAAGATATCCCACAAAGCTTTCAAAGGTCACTGGTCACTGCCAGCCTATTTGCATCTTGTCAGAGCACATTATGGGCTGGCAGCTACTTCCCTACATTTACACAGACACGCAAAACCTGATGGAAGGCAGAGTGTCAAATTACATCAGGGGCACAAAAGAAGAAAAAGATAAAAAGAGTAACACTGACACATTTTCCAGAATACTGGAGAAATTCTTGAGAGTTAGTCATCAAATACATCCTGTACTTTCAAAAGCCTAATAAATAGGGCTACATTAAAAAAAATAAAATCCCAAGTGCTTTAAAAGTCCTGACTCATGGTAGGTAGCCTGAGAAATGGTGCCTACAGCCTTCATGCTATGCCAAGGAGGGTGGAGAAGCATCGTGAGTACAAACAACGTAATGATCACACCAAGGTGAAATGATTGTCACCTCACTTTAGGGATGGGATGCAACTTGCAGATAGAGGCACCTAAATTTAGATGTCTGATGGTTATTACCTAAATGTGAGCTGGATGTCTCAGCTCCCAAACAGCCATAAGGTCAGGAGGACTGGCCCAGCTGATTGGATGCCAGTGCCTATTTCTGTATACACTGAAATGCTTCCAGGTATGGTTGGCTGGATTGCTTGGGGCTTCACCTTAGTTGCTTCCACACTGGCATATAGTATCATTTGCAATTCCACAGGATATCCTGCTCAGCTTCCAGGGATCACTCCAGGAGCACATGAGTCTCTCTGATACTTTCTGTATCAGATCTGGCAGTCCTGTGCAGATGTTTTGGATACCCTTAGGCATCTCAAATCACCTTTGTAAGAGAAACAGATTGAATGCTGAATCTCTGCTGGCTATTTCAGAGCTGAGATACCCAGGTTACATGTAGGTACCTAGATGTAGGTGTCCATCATATGGACTTCATTCTGCTGTACCAGCATAGACAAATAACTCACTGAAAGTACTGTAGCGCTATCATCTGTAACTCAGTCACCAGCACAGGAATGTAATATAGGATACAAGAGCTGTGGGAAGCTACCCTTCTGGAGCATCAGCTCACATTGAATAACCCAGGGGAATCTCAAGTGGTCCTAGACACCAGTGTGTGAACAATTAAATTGACTCCTAGGCGTCTACAGAGCAGACTTCTTCAATGGAGGCAATCATCCAGATTCCTATTATAGTTAAAAGAGAGAAAGAAGCACTTCTGGGGGAGTTTCAGTTGAGCTGCTTCGCAACAAACCAAGGCACACCTGTGAAGTATCTGCTTCTCTCCAACAGAGGTGAAGCCAGACAAAATAATGAATTCAGATACAGATTTTTACACCTGTTAGATGAATTGCATAGCAAGTCTCCAAAATAATTTCAACAAAATCCAGTAGCAAAATGCTGGTAACATTGGACGTTCCTTTGGGTGAGAGTCTGTTGGGAGCAAAACAGCTTGCTTTGGCCATACTGCAGCCTTAAATAAGCAAGCTGACTTTTGGTGAATGGGATGGAGAAGCGGCTATGGCTGACAAGGAGAGGCAGGGACAGCAGCAGGGACTGACCCCTTTGGGCACCAGGTACCCCTACCTACCCTTCCAATCCTTGGGCAGCAGGATGAGGAGGAAGTCTGGGCTCTCCCTCTGTGTTGGCTCCACTCCTTGCCCCTTCTTGATTTTGGCATTGCCTGGCCCTGCTCCCTCTCATGGGGTGCTAATGCCCAGTGCTGCCCACATGGTCCTTGGGCAGCCCTGCTCCACTTGCTTCAGTGTTGCAGGGCTGAGATGCCAGCAAAGGGCAGAGTGCTGCAGCCCCTCTCAGCTCAGCCAGGTCTCAGGGAGAGAGCATGTCTGGGAGGTTCAGGGACTAAGTTAGTATCTCTTATTAAGCCAAGTAATAAAGGAAGTAGATGCCTGGGGAGAGATGGTGCTTGGCACTCTGGAACATGTCTAAATAACATGCTTATCTTTGGTCACTGATACCGGCTGCATTGTGAATATGCTTGTGTCATTCCTTCTGCTTAGCTACCTATGCAGTACATTGACAACATGAGAATAGCCTTGCTCCCTGAAAAAATGCCCCCTGCCAGCACTTATCATAGTCAAACTGAGCTAACCTTACAGCAGCCTCCACCCTGTCCTGACCCCATCCATTTCCTTTGTCTTTGAATCACAGAACCATACCAGTTAGGTCTAAACATTGACACCCTTGGAGGCAGCCTGGTACAGAGGTGACTGGTCTTCAGTTCAGACAGCCAGCTTGGAGCACCTCTGCATTAGACAGGAGTGAAGGCAAGGGGTGTCATTTCTGGAAATGGACATGTGGCACCTCCTCATAACATGGGCCTTTCTTCTGAGGGGCCTGTCCTTGAATTCCTTGTGCTCTGGCTCTGAAAGCAGGTATCCAAGGATCACCAAAAGCTCTTAAGAGTTGAAACCTTTTCCCTTGGAAATGGAAAGTGTGGCATAAAAAAGTAAGTGTTATCCCCAAAAAATTGCAAAAGAAACTCATGCTGGTGTTCTTCAGAGCTTTAACTTGTCTCTGCAGCCATAAGCTCTTCCAAACTGTATGCTGTGCTTCCTGCCATTTTCAGTCATAGGGCTAAAATAAACATTTCTAGTATGTAACAGTGATGTGCTTTGTTTTGAGTGTTGATTGCTGCCTCCTCTCAAAGAAGTTCCCATCTTTACATAAGTAGGTTTTTACCAATACCTTTCTCTTCCTGGCTCCTAAATGCCTAGATTCCTGGCACAGGATGTTCACTTACTGGACGGGGGAGAGAATTGGGCAAGAAAAGGGCAAGGAGATTTGTTGAAATACTGAAATCAGTGCTACTGAGTATGTCGTAGAATCATAGAATCATAGAATGGTTTGGGTTGGAAGGGACCTCAAAGATCATCTACTTCTGTGCCCCCTGCCATGGCAGGGATACCTCCCACTAGATCAGGTTGCTCAAGGCCCCATCCAGCCTGGCCTTGAACACCTCCAGGGATGGAGCATCCACAACTCCCCTGGGCAACCTGTTCCAATGTCTCACCACTCCTAATTTCCGATTGAAACCTA
>JAVSBS010000679.1:0-25330 GCA_033124195.1 Coracias cyanogaster | reverse complement strand
GCACTGATCCTTGGGGGACTCCACTAGTTACAGGTCTCCAGCTGGACTTGGCACCATTGATCACCACTCTTTGGGCTTTATCCTGTAGCCAGTACTTAATCCATCTCACCATCTGTCCTTCTACCTCACGCTTCCTGAGCTTGCTCACGAGGATGTTATGGGAAACTGTCAAATGCCTTGCTAAGGGCAAGATAGATTACATCCACTGGTCTCCCTGCATCTACCATTCAGTCATGAATGGGTATGGTATCCTTTTAAATGCTTCAACCTAATGATTTCTATCTCAAAGCCCAACTTCTATCTTCCTCAAAAAATAAGGTAACTAGAGTTGTTACCTAGGAAATATTTTATTTCTACTGGAATATTTGACAGGCAAACTGAAGTAAAAAGTGAGCTCCTTCACACTCTCAAAGCACTTCAAAGGAACAAGATAACGTCAAATTTTGTTTATACAGACAAATGTCTTCGCTGATTTTGCTAAGCAGTTTACTAAATGGCAAGGTGGAATATCTACCTCTTGAATCAGTATCGGTGTTCTAAGCTAAAACAGCAAACTGTATAAAAGATAAGACTTTCAGAAGTTGTATTTCTGTATCAGTTTTGTGGAGAGGATGCTTGAGAATGGAATTGGAGTAACAGTTATTGTATAAACTGATCTTCATCTATGGCCAGTTGCAATATGGAGATAATTTTTTTTTTTCTTCACTAGTGAGGTGCTTTAATCAAGTTTTTCTTGATTTAGCTGCTGCGGGTCTTAAAATGCTGCCTCTTTTTAAGTTTACATATAGTCTTGGGTCTCTTGCTATGTACTTCACTGCTTGTCATCTGTGTCATTATTGCAGTTGCTCATAAGACAGCCATGAGTATGGGAAATTGAAGTAATACATGGGTATTATCAATGATGGTACCATGCCTTCCCCTACCTCAAGTGTTGTGTTGAACATATGCAATATCCAGGTATAACAGCTGTGAAGTGTGAGGTGGGGATTTATAGATGACAGATCTAAGTTATTTGCTCTGAGACTCAAATGTCAAATTTAACCTTATTAAAAAAGACTAAGCAATTTTCATTGTGCCTTCTTGCTGAATTTGGGACTAGCTGTAAATGATCTTTATATGACTAATGTTGTTTTCATTCTTAGTGGGAAAGGTGATTCTCCTGAGGCCCGTGCATTGGCTAAGCAAATAGCTACATCACTTCAGAATTTACAGTCCAAAACAAACAGGGCTGTAGCAAATACTAGGCCAGTCAAAGCAGCTGTCCATTTGGAGGGCAAGATTGAGCAAGCTCAGAGGTGGATAGACAATCCTACAGTTGCTGATCGGGGAGTAGGTAAGTGTTTCTGTGTGCTTTTTTCCCCACAGTTTTATGGTTGAACTTGTTAGTAATCTTTATGACTGAAACTACTACTCCTGAGAATGCTGAGGGTGCATGGAATCTCTTCACTGATGTTGAGACCTTCAGTTTGCAGCTGGAGGTTTATAGCCAAGTCCTGGCTGCAATGCTATTGAATCAAGCTGGCTGATGATTCTCTTTGTATTCTGCAAAGAACAACTTTGAAGAATAGCAGAACTTGTGCTATAGAACAGACAAACTTCAGACTGCTTCTTGCTCTTATTATCATGCAAATATAGTATCACAAACTTGATTTTATACCTACTCCAGCAAATTAAGTAATTAAGTCCTTCAGAGAGGAAAAAAACATTCATAAATGTGATCTAAAAATATCACTTCTTGTATGCTTTCTGAGTTACCTGAGAAGACTATTTAATCAAAGGGAACAGTGATCCTCAGATCACCTCCTCCAAGTGTGTTATAAGTGAGCATATAATTATGGTTCAGGAGTTGCTCTGCTGACAACTTATTGTTAACCATTTCTGAGATTCCTTGTTTAGTTGCTTCTGATGCCATTACAAGTAGGTAGATGAAGCTTGAAAACTGGATTAGGTTGTTTTTTTCCTTAGCAGTTAAATCTGAGCAAGTGCAACTGGTAATGATGAGTGGGAACATGCCTTATAAGAAGTAGTATTACTGCAAGCCTTTAATACCTCTTTCTTATACTTCTCCCTATCTGTCAAGATAAATTCTGTTGTGTGAATAACCAATGACAGACCCTTGCATTAAAGATCTAGTGATGTTGGTAGCTTGGACACTTGTGAAATGCAAGTTTATGTGGAATATTTTAAGTAGAATAGTGAAGTTTAATGTTTTGATGCTTTGACAAGCAAATTGCACGCAGAAAGAGGTGACCAAGAAGGCAGTAGATAGGTCTCATGAGATGTTTTCGCAGTGGCTGAAAACCTTCCCAATTTTTATTTCTCTTGAATGTAGTAACATGCACATAGTAACCTGTGAGGTGATTGCCTTAAAAAAACCCACAAAACCTAAATGTAATTTTTATTATTTTTTATTTGAAAGAAAAAAAGCTAACTGTAATCCCCTTTGGAGTCTGTAAATGCCTTAGTTAATCATGAGGCTTGCATACGTACTGAAAGCTTGCAGAGGGAGTGGAAGTTTCTCATCAGTGGATATATACTGTAGACTTAATTAGTTGCTGGAGTAATACATATGACAAAAATGTGTGTAGAGGTGGGACATGCCACATATTGCATAACTTTAATATTTCGTGATCAATAAAAAAATTATACTTGTAACATGATGTCATTGCATGATTTCTTTCATTTAAATGTCTTTGACCTGTATTGACACTCGGCAGGGTGCTTAGAGGAAAGCTATAGTAAGAATATAAATCAGGTATGTGTTCTCTTCAGTCTGGACAGCACTTCAGGTAAAATTTGGCCTGATTTTCAGTGCTATGATAATATGAAAATACTTAATTGTTCTCTGTAGTAGTAATGACTGTCACAAGTAACTTTGGGTTTGAAGTTATCCCAAAGAAGTGCTTCAACACAAACTGAATTTTGAATGTACCACGAATTTTGAAATAACAAGCAAGAATATGTATTTTATTTTAACATGTGAGCCACTTCAGTAGTGTTAGCTGCTACAAGTATTTACATGTAGTCATATTATGAATTATCCTAGCTAAGTGACGGCTAAAGTTGTTATAAGTGGCAGATAAACACTAGGCAAGATGTATTGAAATACCAAACTGATGTATGAAGTGTTTTGCATAAGTCAAGTGCAGCCAAGCAAGTACGCATAAACATCTTGGGACACTCCAATAGCACCACAGTACATAATTAAGCTTTCTAAAATGATAGCGTCGGTGCTGAGTGATTCTTGGATAGTCAGCTCCTGTGACAAATTCCTTCTAAGTAATTTTGAGCTTGATCATGAACTTGAATTATTTATGTGTTAGCATTGACTTAAATGATTCTTCAGTAGGTCTTTAAAGGACTTAATATATGACGACTTCTTTTAAAAGAATAATACTATTGTATTATTGAAAGAATGAAGGAATGTATTATTGTGAAAGAACAGAAGCTCTGTAAGCGCTTGAAGCAAATCACCCATGATAAACCCAAATTTTTTACAGAAAAACTTTCAATGCACTGTGGAGGCTTTGTAAGGTGCTTTTTCCCCCCATCCCCTCCCCGATCCTGGACACTTGACACTTCCTACCCATGATTTCTGAAATCCTGGGAGAGGGTGTTCTGCTGCTTTTTGTTGTTGTTGTTGTTTTCTACTTGCTCCCCCCCTCTTCCTGCTCATCTTCTAATGACTTGTAATGATGTGGAGATGAATTGCAGTACTTGGAATCTGCAAGTGCTTTCCCTTGGAGTCAACAGATTAGTTAAGTAGGAATGCCTGACCACTGTATAATGATTAACTTCTATTAGACCACCATAGGTAAAAAGGATGCATGTCTAGCTGGATTTGCTGTAATAAAAAGAAACTGCTGACAGTTGAATTCCTCTGTGGGTTTGAACTGCAATTACTCAATGATAAACTGCAGAAGATCCTTTCTGCTACCTAGGAAGGTGTTCTTAAAAACCCAAGAATTCTGAAGTGTCACTTACTTTGTGGTGCATCTGATCCATGCTTTCAGTAATTGTTCTACTGTATATTAATACAACATGACTTCTTCCACTGTAGGCCAGGCAGCAATTCGGGGTCTAGTTGCAGAAGGTCGTCGTTTAGCCAATGTCATGATGGGACCTTACCGTCAAGACCTGCTTGCCAAATGTGACCGTGTAGACCAACTGGCTGCTCAGCTAGCTGACCTTGCAGCAAGAGGGGAGGGAGAATCTCCTCAGGCCAGGGCAATTGCTGCTCAGCTTCAGGACTCGCTGAAGGTAAAGATCTGCTCTTATCCAGTGAAATACATTATATGCTCAGGTATTTGCAGTCCTCTGGTAATGTGCTTGTGTGTGTGAGGCATCAATAAAAACAAATGCACAGCAGAAACCCTGTTAGTTTAGCTGAGATGTTTAAAGCAAACTTTGTAGAAAGGCCTTAATATCATGCTGTAGGGATGAATTCCAAATGAACAATTTAAAACTAAAATCAGTCTCATTTTAAAAGAAAACAATATGCTAGCATTGCAGATTTGAGGGGCAAGGTCTCAAACCATGCTGTTCATAGCTTCTGATGCTGCTTCAAGGAATGGTATGCAAATTATGTAAAAAGTGATTAACTGATCATGATTTTAGGCTCATTTTATCTTAATGGCTGCCGTTGTAATGGGCCTTTTCTTTTTTTTCAAGAAGAGGTTTTGAAGCCCTACAAATGTAATATTCTTGTGCCATATGTCAATTTTTCTTTTGTTTTTTTCAGGATCTTAAAACACGGATGCAAGAGGCAATGACTCAGGAAGTTTCTGATGTTTTCAGTGACACCACAACTCCTATTAAATTGTTAGCAGTAGCTGCCACTGCTCCCTCTGATGCTCCCAACAGAGATGAGGCAAGTATACGCTGGTTGTCTTTTTCCCATGTAAAGCTTCAGTTATTCTTTAATTTTACCTGAATTAGTATTTTGAAAAATGATTTTTTTTTTGTTCTCAAGCTTGTGATACATATCAGTCTTGACTGCATAATGATTACTACGCAAATCTGTCTGGACTCTTGGAGATTATGAATTGTTCTCTATATCCCTGGAAACTGTATTGTCCTTGACTTAAATAAAACACAAAGATTTCTGCCTGTGATGCTCATAGCGTGTTGTATGCTAAAAATTCTCTCACAAAGCCCACTGACACACTAGTTAGTGGACTGTGTATCTCAACACTGTATAAGCTGATTAAAGTGGTCAAATTCATGCCAAGATTGATCAACAGATTTCAACTGTTCTTTTCCTGGATATTGTTTCCTGTATCTATAATATATAATGATAATTCTAATATAATGTTTCTTGTACCTCAAAGCTAGTGGCTGCACATGAAGTATCTAAAACTCTTATGTCTGGCAGCTCTGTTTGGCTACTGATTTGAACATGATGAAAATGATTCCTAAGGTCTTAGGGAATTTAGTTTTATGACAGGATAGCTTTTTGCCAAACTATTTCATGCCTCGAATAACTAAGGACTGTGGAAGGAGAGAATTTTTTTCCGAGGGGAATCTTCCATTTTTAAGGTAAAATCCCACATTAATCTTCCAAATACAGTTATTGTTGGATTATGCATTTGAAGATTAATCTCTGTGAACTAAAAAGAGTTTTAACACTATTTGTTATGGCACTAGTCTTCAGGAATTACATAGCTCAAAGCTATAAAGTGTGGTAGTATCCTCTCTTGCCCAAATAGGTTAATAAAAAAGAAAGTCCAGTGATGTAAAGGTTAAAAACAAACAAACAAAACAGCTTCAAAACTTTTGTGTCCTCTTGCATCCTCTCAGGAGATGAATTAAGTTTTGATGCTGTGAACGTGTCTCTGGTATTTGACACTTAGAACA
Source organism: Coracias cyanogaster (assembly GCA_033124195.1). Lineage (NCBI taxonomy): Eukaryota > Metazoa > Chordata > Aves > Coraciiformes > Coraciidae > Coracias > Coracias cyanogaster. The sequence goes on along the minus strand of JAVSBS010000679.1, from coordinate 19,474 downwards.
AACTGTATATTCTTTTAGGCAAGTTAGACTTTTTAAATGTTTTTTTTCTCCTTTGACAACTAGGTGTTTGATGAAAGAGCAGCAAACTTTGAAAACCATGCTGCTAGACTGGGAGCTACAGCAGAGAAAGCTGCTGCAGTTGGAACTGCAAACAAAACTACTGTGGAAGGCATTCAGGCAACGGTGAAATCGGCAAGGGAACTTACCCCACAGGTTTGCTTCCTTTACTCTCAAAAGGGCTATTTAAAAGGGCTGGGGACAACTTCTATGGAATTTTCTTCCTCTGAGAACAGACACTTAAAGATGTTAATACTAGCAAGGAGCATAGTGCTGACACTTTTAAAAGGGGATCACAGATATTTGTGTATATGAAACCAAGTAGAACAAATCTTACTCTTCAACTTGTGGACAGAAGTGCTAGTGACTTACCCATGAAACAAAATGACTTTGAGGCTTAGTAAGATATGTAAGTGGAAAAAATGCTCTTTAATGATTTTTTTTTTTCCCAAATCAAACTTCCATCTAAAATTTTGGTTGTGTAATAAGTTTTGTAGTCTAGTGCTTTCAAGAAGTGTTTTAAAGATATATTAGCATATAATTGAAGTGCCGGGGGAAAACAGTATTTGTGTCAAATTCCAGAAGCATTGTGGAACTTGGAGCAGCTAGATGTTGAACTAGAATTAGGTATTTTTCCAAATGAGGAGCTACACATCCAGTCCTGAAAAAACAAATGCATTTTCAAAAATGTGTGATGTCATTATATACTGATACTTCCATTGTTAAAAATGTTTTCCATTGGCAGGTAGTATCAGCTGCTCGTATCCTCCTGAGAAATCCTGGAAATCAAGCTGCTTATGAACATTTTGAGACTATGAAAAACCAATGGATTGATAATGTAGAAAAAATGACAGGTAAAGTAGGAATTTTTGTTGAAGACTATACTTGTGGCCATCTAGCTTGTACAGATTTTTTGTGTTCTTCCCCCCGTTCTAATTGGATTGAAACATGCATGAGAGTAATGACTGATTGAAATAAATAGATAAGTGAGAATGTGCTCTCTGATTCCAGGAACACATACATACTACAGAATAAACCAAGTAGCTTGCTTCATACTGGGGCTTGGACTAGATGACCTTTGAAGGTCTCCTCCAACCAAAAGCATTCTAATATTCTATGATAGTTTTGAGTTGCAGGGGAGCAAATCTGGCTTTAGTTCTTCTATGGGAAAAACAAAATGCCATGACTTTTTATTGTGATCGCTGTTCTAGCAGCATATCACTGTAGCAACTTAAGGTTTTTCTGCATAGTCTTGGCATGTTGTATAAGGACAAATAATTAAGTGGGGGTGGAAAACATTTTCAAAATGATGTAACAGCTTGATGAAAGCAGTGCATAAAACAAAATTACTGATCTACTGAAACTTGACAGTTAAATGTTTTAGTCCTTTCAAAGTGCAGATCTTTTGCACTGGTCTGTTTATCTCCTGACTGTATACTACTATTGTGTGCAGGGATAGATAAATTTGGTAAGAGATGAATCCCCTTGTATTCTAGCTGATCCTCAGAGATCAGAGGGGCTAGGGCCAGCTGGACTTATCTCTTAATAGGTATGCCAATTAAATGTGACTATAGGTCCGGCCCAGATTCACAAACAGCCTGTCTGCTGTAGGTCCATTTGCATTCAAGGGAAGCAGTTGGATGCACTAATAGTGTGGTTTATTTAGCTTGCAACATACAGATTGGATTGCTGGTGATAAATTCACTAAGCTGTGGAAAAGCTATATAGCTTAACAGATACAATTGCAATTACAATACTCCCAGGGAAAAGCAAAACACCCAGCATAGCTGAGGTTCGATTGTTACCAAAAGGCATCCCTTCTTCGGTAGGCGAGGAGAAAAAACCTGTCCCTATGGCCCTATGACGTGTTGCTGAATTCTCTCATCTACACCTTAGGTCCAAAATAGAATCTAACATTTATACTTTTTCTTATCTACTATTGTGCAAAGGATGGGGATGGGACTGTAGTCAAGCCTTTGTTAGTTGGCCTTTCAGTTGCACAAAACATTGATGACTTCCTCAGCATCTTCTGCAAAGCACTGCAATAAGTGGGAGAATGGAAGAATGGAGCTACACCTGCTCTACTTGACATTCTTCCTTGAGTCCATGGCAGACACAGACCACCAGATCTCCATCCAGCCTCCCTGTGCTTTAGCCACCAGATGTGTATCAACAGTGATGAGATTTGCCATTTTCAATTGTTTTTGTGCAACCTGCTTCCAACAACTACCTCGTTTTTCATCCCCATTATATTGTGGGTATTTTAAATCTTACTGCTCTGTCACTATATATCACCCCTAAGTAAAAGCGCAGCCAGAGGGATATTTCCTTTTGAGTGAATGGGAGAGGTACAGAATGTACTGAATATGCTTAAAGAAATTTGGTGGGAGGCAGGAATTTCTGCTACATATATTGTGAGAGCCAGTTTTTGACTCAAGCAACATTCCACAGTAGATGAGTAAGAGCTTGAGATGTCATTAGTGGGAGCAAGCTTGACCACAGTTACTGTGGTAAAGGGTACCACAGAATCAGAAGTAAAACTGCAGCAGTATGTTTGGTTTGATATCCATGCCCCCTTCTGCCCCTTCCCACCCCCTAGTTTGGAAGTACTTACTTTTCTGGCTGTGAGCAGTCTCTGGAATACAAAATAGCCTCTTCCACAGATAAACACATTCATACTCTAGTTTCAACTTTTATTCTAGGGTTGGTGGATGAAGCCATTGATACTAAATCTCTGTTGGATGCATCAGAAGAAGCTATTAAGAAAGATCTTGATAAATGTAAAGTTGCGATGGCCAACATTCAACCTCAGATGCTGGTAGCTGGTGCCACCAGCATTGCTAGACGAGCAAACCGCATCCTACTGGTGGCTAAACGGGAGGTTGAAAATTCAGAAGACCCTAAATTCCGGGAGGCTGTTAAAGCAGCCTCTGATGAGCTAAGCAAAACTATATCGCCGATGGTAATGGATGCTAAAGCTGTGGCAGGGAACATTTCTGATCCTGGTAAGGATTTGAGCAGCTGATTTAAAATGTGGTTTTTTTTATTGACTGAAGATGATGTGAAATTGTGCTCATTTAGTCTTGTACAGCTGTGTATCCCCTTTTATGCAAATATAGTGTATACTTTAATCCCAGAAGGGTGAAATCAAGGTCACACCACTACTGAATCCTGCTTTTCTAAAATGTAATCAAAGACTTTGGCATATTCGAAGGAAAAAGATTCAGCATTCTCTCTAGTTTGTGATTTCATAATCTTTATTAGAAGTATTTGTTACTAGTTATCAGTAGTGGTACTTCTTAAATAAGGAAATATTACATAATTTCTTTTCTTCTAAAAGCTGTTTTTGGAATTACTTTGGCTGTCGATAGTGATAATTGCTGAGCCTAGGCTTTGTTTTATGCATGCTGCATATGACAGTAACAATTCAAGCATGTAAATCCACTGTAAAAAAACTTAGTTTTTAAACATCTTTTTTCAGATAGAAGTGTTCTCAGCACCATACGTTATGGAAGTAATTTTTGGGGACTAGTGTTGCAGTTCTAAGTACTACAAAATGCTGTTAAACTGGTAATGGGATTTTTGTTCAGGTTTGCAGAAGAGCTTCTTGGATTCTGGATACAGAATTCTGGGAGCTGTGGCCAAAGTCAGAGAAGCCTTTCAGCCTCAGGAACCAGATTTTCCCCCTCCTCCTCCTGACCTTGAGCAGCTTCATGTAAGTGCAACGTAGTTTGTAATGCAATACACAATTGTTACTGATGTGTGGATAGTGCACTGAAATTACCTGAGTATGTTTTTATTATTCCTTAGAAATAAAATGCATTGTCTGGCCAGGCATGCATACAAGTAGCCTTAAATCTAAAGAATACCAATCCAGCTTTCAAAATAAGATATTGAAACACAGTATTTCTTTTAACAGGGTGCACTTGAAAAACTGGAGTAAGGCGTGAGGTCATGCGGTCATGCAATTGTGTCTTGCGGTGACACTATCCTTAGCTCAATCTGCATACTGTTTTGTTGCACTGAATAAGATTTTTTGCCTTTTGTAGCTGACTGATGAGCTTGCTCCTCCAAAACCACCACTTCCAGAAGGTGAGGTTCCCCCACCCAGACCACCACCACCTGAAGAAAAGGATGAAGAGTTCCCAGAGCAGAAAGCAGGAGAAGCTATTAATCAGCCCATGATGATGGCCGCTAGGCAGTTGCATGATGAAGCGCGGAAATGGTCTAGCAAGGTAAGAAGTTGTCTCGTGCTAAAAGGAATATTTTTCTTTTTGAGGATCAGTGTTCGTTCCGAAGTCAGTTGTCTCAATAACAGTGAAAGTCTTTTTATAGACCAAATAGTAAAAACACCACCATAGGAGGAATTAGGAACCTTTTCAAGTTTGGAGTGAACTAGGGTCAACTGTTCTAATACTTAGAATTGGTAAACTGCTTTATTAACATACCTCTGTGAACAAAAATACAAGCTATTTGTGATCCTAGGTGCTAGTGTTGCCTGGAGAACCACTCATACTTACACCTTTCTAGGCTGACTAGTTGATTGCTATATTTAAGTGACTTTGAAAAGTCTGTATGGATGTTGCAGATGCCAGCTGCAGGAATCATGAGCTAGTTTGTCTTATTCTGGAAGGAGCTGCAATTTACATTGCAGTTAATCTGGTGCATTTGTTTGGAAAAGTGACCATACATAGATGGTCTGATCTCATCCTTTTTTGCTGTGAATAACACTTGCTGTCAAGGCCAAAACTGTTCATTTCCTTACCATTTCAGTGCTATGACAAAGCAGTGTGAACTTGTCAGTCTTATAAATGCTAATATAACTTTTTTCTTCCAAAGAGCTAAATTTTTCCTCTGGCAGCAACTGAGTAAGAATTTCTGAGATTTAGGCTTCTGCAGGTAAAAACTAAAGGTCAAAATCTGGCTTTTAATTTTCTTCACCAAATTAGATGGTGAATGAGAAGATGAATAGCTTACAGAATCAACTTTAGTGCTTTATGCTTAAGGAACATCTGTTTTGGAAGTACACATAAAATACAAAAGTTCTGCAGATCTGTTTGAGTGTCTCTTTCATAAAATGAAAAGCTCTATTTTCCTCATACTTACTGATATACCAAATAAATATTAAGATTACTAAAGGAGTACAACTAAAATGTATTAGTCATCTCAGAAGATAGTTTTGAGGCCAAAAGGCTTAACTTCAGCTACCTAAAAGGGTTTTGATATTTAAATCCCAAAATGGGTAATAAAATGCTTTTACTATATACCTACTAAATTACCTATATATATTACATAGTCTAAATAGTGCAACTATTAAAAATTTGCCAAAGCCGAGCAGCAGACCTTACAACTTCTTGCTGATTATGAAAGAGCTCTAAGCTTGGTGTTATTAGGTTATAAAACACTATTTTCACTGCTGTTTATTTAATTTGAGGCCAAGAAACCAGTAAGTTAGCCCAGCATTTGTCCTTCTCTTTCTTTTTTAGCAGTCCTGTTTTAGCAATAAGAGTACGCTTATTCTGACAGTATGTTTAGGGAGGAGAGGTTTTAAAAACATGATTCTAGTCTCTGAAGTCACTTGTTAGGTGGAGGAGGGATTGATGGATGGTGCTACTGAGGAACATGGGTTAGGCCTGGAAAGAAGCGTATAAGGTCTCGCTCATACTAAATCACAACAGTGTCAACTGTCTTCTGCTTTTTTTTTCCCAGTTATGTTAGTCTACGGGTACTTTACCATGTGTTACGCTTATAGAAGGGTGAGCAAGTACTTAATCTTTTAAAAAATTTTGATAACGTTCTTCGTTCTTATCAGATTGAAAATGGTTTTGTTTTCTCCTTCTTTATAAAAACTCTCCACTGAGTGGATTCTGGCCTTGTGTGCTCTTATTTCTCTCATGGAGCATGAATCAAACACTGTCTGTTGCTTTGGCTTTCCTTGCCTTTCCCTCTCATTTGGATAAATCTGAGAATGAGGGATATTTGGAAATTTTTCATGAGATAAAGACTTAAATAGAAGTTGTTTTTGAAGATTAATTGATTTGGCAGTGTATAAATGTTACAACTTCCTTCCAAAACTCCTCTGGTTTTGTTGATAGAGATTTTTTGTTTTGCTTAATAAAAGGCCGTATCTTAAGCAAAACACAGTTGAAAATGAATTGGTTTTTGTAAGGTTAGTCTGACTTTTATCACACTTGGCTTTAGGCAAAGAAATAATAAACTTGTAGAATATCTTTGTGTTGAAATGCTGCTCTATTATAAATGCCTGTATTTTTATACTACTTACCTTTTCCTTATGTTCTAGCCTAACACAATATATTTGTTTGAATCTTCTTTTTTTTTTTTGAAGGTAATGGATACTACATATTGTGGCAGAACAGCATAATATGCATCATGATATTCTACTAATTCTGTTTCAGTCTTTTAAGAATTGTAATACAGAGTTCATAACATTGAATATCATCTCTTTTCGTAACCTGGATTTATTTTTCATGTTATCTGCAGTACTTCAATACTCACTCCTACAGTGTCTCCCATCCTACCTTTTTTTCACTTTACAGCAAGCAGTGTCAGTGGGTTTTTTTCTGTGATCCTGCTGCTATCTCTTATCACATGTATGTGAACAGGCTTCCATACAACGCTTTCTATCTGCACAATTACCACAGTCATCAGCTGCTGTGCCTGCTTCTATGCAGTTGAAATGGCTTTGATTGAAACAGAAAATCCATTCATTTCACTATTGTCTTGCCAGAAAAATGTTGTTCTGTAAGTCACCCTCTATCTGTACAAGCTTGTATGCTCAGATGAAAAATGTCGCCGCATTTTTTAATTGTAACTTCTTACTATTTTTGGTAACTTTGGTTCACAGGTGAAATGTTTCCTTCTGCTAATCTTTTATTCCTTACCCTCCTCCCTCTGGCCTTCTAAGATCCAGAGAGACCAAGAGGATGTTTTGGTCACTAAAACAAGCTCGGTTCATGCTCTTCTACAAAATTCTGCTTCTTGTACTAACTGTCCCATTTCTCCACCCTTGCTGCCACCTGCAAAGCCTGATGTGACTGTGATTAATGAAGCGGCTGAGGCTGGTGTAGATGTAGATGAGGAGGATGATGCAGATGTTGAATTCACTCTCCCCTCTGACATTGAAGATGATTACGAGCCTGAGCTGCTGTTAATGCCAACCAATCAGCCTGTTAACCAGCCCATTCTGGCTGCTGCTCAGTCTCTACATCGGGAAGCAACCAAGTGGTCTAGTAAGGTACTCCTGAGTCTCCCCGGGGACTGATCCGCGTGCATCCAGCCATTTGGAACGCTGACACATTTGCATCACTCTTGATCCCTGCTGGGCCCCGCCATTCTGAATGAATAAGTGTGTCTGCACTTCATTTTAAAGACTGGAAGTAGCTTCACAAGTTTGCTAGATCTGTTTGTCAGTGCTGGATTGAAGCTTGATTTGGGTCACTTATTAATATTCAGAGGCTTCCTCCCTTTGCATCTGCCTGTTCTTTTGTTATGAAAGCTTTCAAATTGTAGTAGGGGTTGTCTTCCCTCCCACCGTGTTTTTTCATTCATTTGGGCTACCTGGCAAGCCATGGTTAATGGTTTCCTAATGACTTCTAGATACAGCAGAGTATACAGCATTGAAGAAGTCATTTAACGTGTCTATTGTGCTTTGCCTCCATTGATGCCATCAATTAAATTACCTACCGACAAGGAATGGCTTGGAATGGCAGTGTTTCTCGAAGAGGACTGGCTGTCTGCTGGCTTGCACTTGGCTATATTGCAAATGCTGGTCTTGAGAGAATTCTTTTATGAAGAAGCTGCAACTGAATGCTATTAGCTGCTGAATTGAGATTGTGTTTATATGAAACCTAAGGAAATCTAACATGAGGTTCAGACACTCACAAGTAGCCTTTCTCTTCTGTCTAAGCACAAATGTTTGCAAGACTGGTCACTTTCTATAGCATGCTGCAAAAGATAAGGTTGGTGTCCTGTAGCCAACAGAAGTTGGGGGTGTCTGTATGTGTATATATATATGTGTGTGTGTGTATATTTACATAGATACATAAAGCCCTTTTTATTAAAATAGTTTAAAAAATGTTCTTGTCCTTTTCAGATTCTGATGCTTGGATAACTTGTTAGAGGGCTTCGTAAATGACACTGGTCCTAATTTCTTGATCCTCCTACGTGAAAACATGGAAAAGCTTTCTGTTATGCCATTTGCATCCTAACTGGTTATACTAGCAAACTGCTTAACCATTAGGTCACAGTAACACATAGTTCAGCTTTTTGTCACCTGTATGTGAGAAATATCTGGGATATCTTCTTCAATTTGCTAGTGGTGAGCCACAGAAGTATGTGCACAGGGATAGAGAATATGTTTTCAAAGTTGGGTTCTTGCTGTGTTCTTTGCTCTGAACTTCACTGGCCATTAATTGTGGAATTGTAGCAAGGAAAGTGTGCTAATACTTAAACTCACTCTGCTAATATTTCATCCACAAAACAGGAATGATTCATAGCACCAAATAGTTCACTTCTAACAACTTTGTCTACAAAAGTGAATCTAAATACATGAAGAGACTACTAACAATTTATCATCTAGGTCTGCTTTTTCTTGCACTAGGTTTCTCTCTGGAACAGTGTATAAGAAATGGTTTTGCCTTAGTCATACTTAATTCATGTTTCTCAAGTATTTCTCAGAAGTATTTATGTGACTGTATTTTTCATGTACAAGAAAACTGGATTTTAATGGAAGAAATATCACTAAATTATCTTTTGAACTATCATGTTGTTCTCTCCTGGAAGCTTTACCTTAAAGGGGGAGATTTCATCAAAAAGGAAGGTTTCTTGTCAAGGAATAACTTAGAACTTGCATCTCTTTCACACATTACCTGTGACAAAAACTTTGCATGTTACAGATTCTCTTCCATTTATCCTCTAGCATTATAGTAGCACAGCTGATTTTTTAACAAATTCAGTTTCAGATACCACTGAAAATTTTATGCTCAACTGTAAGGGCCACACTATTTCATGTAATTAGTGCTGTTTGGTTTACCAAGCTATTTAGCACACTTTAAAGAAAAAAAAAAAAGCCTTTTTGGGAAATCTGGAACTTACATTCTGATTACATGCTTTATCTTAAAACCTAGCCACCAGAGCAGTAACTTGAATTCCATGGACAAACTAACACTTTTCTTTTCCAGTTTTGAAACAAACTTTTTTCCAGAGTGCTCAGAAGAAAAATGTCAGAAACATAATTAGTACAGATCTTCCCTGTTCCTTGAAGAAACCTCTTCTGTGTTCACAAATGGTTCTTCCATCCTTAACTTCTTGAAAGGGTTGCTGCCAAAATGTAGACTGCCATTCAGTCATGACTTCTGTGAAGCTTCTGTACTGGTATGAACACTAACTGACGTTGTTCTCTTCAGGGTAATGACATCATTGCTGCTGCTAAACGAATGGCACTGCTAATGGCAGAGATGTCGCGCCTGGTGAGGGGAGGTAGTGGAAACAAGCGTGCTCTTATTCAGTGTGCAAAGGATATCGCTAAGGCATCAGATGAAGTCACTCGATTAGCCAAAGAGGTGGCAAAGCAGTGCACTGACAAGCGCATTAGAACAAACCTCTTGCAGGTAATGAGTTAACTTGTAAATGCCTTAAATACTTTTTTCCTCTCTTGTTCTTTTACTGTGAGTGAGTGCAGAACTTGTAGCAGTAAGTCATGTGTATCTTTCCTTGGCTTGTAAAGTTTTGTCAAGTTCTTTGTCTGTTTTTAGATCCCATGGCCATATATATTCTGTAAAATCAGGATTTGTTTACCAGTGAGTGGAAGATGCTAGTGTCCAAAGAGGTTTTGAAAAATTACTGTGCTGTGAACACTGGTCTGTCCTAAGCCTGCATTGCTTTGCATTGCATCTACTCATTCCTTTGTATCAAAGAATAGTAGCAGAAATATAAAACTCCTTGGTTTTTTAGTCTCAGCCAAATACACGTCATCTCATTCCTAATAAAGCAGACTATTGAGAAATATCTGGAGGAAAGGAAAAATGTTTGCTCTCTATCCCAAGAATTTCCAAAGCAAGTAAAGTAAGATACAAGTATCCTACCAACATTTGTCAGAAAGTCTTAGCGGTTGTAAGATTCCCTCTGTGCTTATTCCTTATCTAACAGTAAAACAAAATTGAAAAGTTTAACTGAAAAAAAAATAGATAATGTATTGGTTCAGTTTACCGTGTGAAGAGTGTGTTTTTGTTGGTGTCTTTTTTTATCCTCATTCCTTAGGTCTGTGAGAGAATCCCAACTATCAGTACACAACTGAAAATTCTCTCCACTGTCAAAGCTACCATGCTGGGCAGAACTAATATCAGTGATGAAGAGTCGGAACAGGTAAGAGATGTAAAAATTGGTAGTGTGGAATTGTTGATCAGTTTTATTACAATATGTAATATCAGATGTGTTCTGGAAACTCAGTGTTTAGAAGTTACCTGAGCTGTTTTAGTGAAGATCATTTTAGCAGAGCGCCTTGGTTTCTGGCTCAAAAGCTACCGTTTAATAGAGGAACGGCATTCCTTCCCAAGCCAAAAAGCTACTCTGGTTCTAGTCTGAACAATTTGCTGATCTTCTGGATTTAACAGTGAAGAGGGAAGGACAGAACTTGCTCCTACAAGCAGAGCAGGCCTGACATGGGAGGAGCAGCTGCGCCCTCTGGGGGATTGTAGTGAAAATATTGATTCTCCAACACCACCTTGAAGTACTTGTCTTGCAGTTCTGTTAGATTCCAAATGCATGTTTTCTGTCAAAACCATGCAGTTTTGGCTTCTGAGAGACGTTACTCTACTTTGGGACACTAAGCTTTAAGTACTTGTGCACAATGGATTTCCATGCTCTGTGCTGAACATGGTATTTACCAACACATTGGAAACTTTTCCTTTTCTTGACAGGCAACTGAGATGTTGGTTCATAATGCCCAGAATCTCATGCAGTCTGTGAAGGAAACTGTGAGAGAAGCTGAAGCAGCATCCATTAAGATAAGAACAGATGCTGGATTCACTCTTCGCTGGGTCAGAAAGACCCCATGGTATCAGTAAACACTTTCCTTATAGTTATTGCTTCCTGTAACTTAAAATGCCTTTTTTTTGGAAACAGAATAGATATATGAACAGCAGAAGGTGCTGTATACATGAGCTTAAGATGAGCTTGTGTTAGTACCCCATTCTAAGGGTATGAATTGTGAGAGATGGCTTTTCAAACGTCCTTGGAATGCATTTGACACCAAACACCTCAAAATGGTTTCCAACATCAGACAGTTCTTATACTTTTTTATTTTGAAGATTCTCTTCTTGAATTCTGTACTCCCAGAAGCACATTTCATGTATGCACTGTATATTCCAGTAGTTTCCATGTGATGATATAAAACATGGACTTCACTAAGCTTGTGTTGACAGTCTAGGACACTATTGGTTACTTGGCAGTTTTTTAGGGACAATCATTGATAGAGAAACATTCAACATTTCAACAGGATTTTAGCTGGCTGTTCTTAAAAGATGCAGAAATGATAAGTGTGGGGTTTTTTAATTAAAAGGAGGGAGGCGGAGCAGCAGAACAGCTGTAAACTGAGGATTAAAATTCCTTGTCTGAAATTTTTTTTCTCTTTTGCCTGGCAACAATACTTTAACAAAAACTGGAGCTCTTGTCACTCTGTAGGTAGGCATTCCAGAACTCTTGTACTGTACTGAAATGCTTTGCAGTGAATGTTAGTGGCACACTGACAGCTTGAGCCTCATGGCTGTAGACCTTAAATCATGCAGCTCTTTCCATCTTGCTCTACTGAGCTGCAAAGTCCTGGTTCTCTGAAGCTAGCTGCGTGTCCAGGACCAGAAAATGCCACATGCTGGCTCTTTCCGTTTGAAAACCAAATGAGCACATGCAATTCTTCTTCTCTTCCTTTTCCCTCCATCTAATGCTATTCCAGCCACTCAAAGTGAAAATTAAAAGTTAAAGAGATTCAATTTAAAAAGACTGTTTGCCTCACTGTCTGTGTTTCTAACAATGCATGAGCTTTTTGAAACCCAAGCGCTGCAGGGACATGAAACAACTTTAACTAGTCTGGTGGACTAAACAAAGTTGTTCCTAATGCTAAACATATTACAGGATATTTTTACTGGTTTTGACATTTGGAGTTTGAAGGCTCAAAATCTTTTTTCAAGTTCTAGTAATAATGAATTTGACAAAGTGTTACTGTATCTGGAAAAAAGAAAAAGCAACAAAACAAAGGCAAACAAAAAAACCCAAGAGGAAAAAAACAGCCAACAACAAAACACTAAAAAAAAAACCTAATCCAAACAAAACAGCAAAAGTTAAAAACCCACAAATTCCCTTCTCTATATTACTAAAATAGGTTTGGGATGCTTTTATACTTCTATAATTGAACATGCCTTTATATATATGTATATATACACACACACTCATTGAGTTGCTGTATAGTCTCTCTTGGCATTTGACAGAAAGGAGAACTATTGTTTGAGAATGAAGCTCCATACATGTGCAAGGAATGCTTGCAGACTTGTACCCAGATCAGCACTGACCTCGTGGTGCCCTCTTAATTTCCTGAAAATTGTTGCATGATCAAGCCACCTTTAACAGAAGTGTCCTTGCTGAAAAACTGCTCAGTCTTAACAGCTCAAAGGAAGAGATACACAATGTAGTCAGCTGTCCTTTACCTGCCTACTTGGACTTCTCCCCCCTCTCCCCTTTCATTGCACTGTTATCTAAAAAGGGAAGTTAAAGCGATTAAAATACAACTGCCTCAAACTGACCTTAGCAAGAGAAAACATGTTCATCTTTAATTCACTCTTTGTCTGAGTATTATGAAATACGTGGTACTTAGGATCTTTCCTTAATATTCTCTTCTTGCAATGACCTGCAACAGGGAGAGAAAGGAAGGGGTGCCAGAGCCTTAACCTGAATGTCTTCATTTGGTTGGTTTATACCAGATCTGTAACGTAATTGTAATGTAGTAATTTCTATTTAATAGTAAATAACACTGAATAGGTAGGGGTTATTTTTTAAGGGATTTTCTAAACAGTCTTCCTGTATTACTTTCCAGTGCTCCTCACACTTCTGTGCCCCCCTCTCTCCCCTCCCCAAATTCAGGCTTCTCTGAGATTTTTTTTCTTTAGCATCACTGTTTAGTTGCTTGACTGATATTAATGCAATATTACTAATGCCTTTAATACATAATTGTTTATGCCAAAGATCACATTTGTTTATTGAGGAATGTTTGCAGGAAAGTTACTGATCATGGTTGCCTTTGATATTCTTCCAGAATGTTTACTCTAAGTTCTTGAACTGTTTTGTAGAAGCTAAGATACTTGTCCACCTTATGCAATTACTGCTTTTTTGAAAAGTATTTGTCTTCAGACCTGAAATGCAGCAAAAATTTGAAAAAGACCATGAATGTCACTTAGAAATGTTTTACCACTATAAAACTGTTTATAAAACAATATATTGTATAGTCTAATGTTTTCAACTTTTCTTTGGTTCTGTTAAAACAATAAAAATGCATTTGTACAAATGTCAGCTTGTGAGTATTAATTGTGATGGAGCAGTGGATAACACCACAAACAGGAGCAGCAAAAAGCTAAAGTAGCAGAAATACTAAAGCAAAAGAACAGTTGTTTCTACATACTCTGAAAAAGGTGTGAAATTTCTCAAATGGGAGAAGATTAAAAGTTGTTGTCTCTATTTTTGTGCCTGTAAAACTAGTATTTCAAGAATTTACTGGAAGCTGTGGTCCAGTGGGAGAAAATGGTAGTTATTCCAGAGGCCCGATGGTCATCTGTTCTCATAGCACCAAATAAGGTTCTGAAGACTTGAAATGGGATTTGCTTGATGCTGTCTATAAGGGCATAACTGCTACTCTGGCAAACAGGGGTTAATTGGATGTTTACTTCACAAATGTAATGCAAGGGTGATTAGTATAGAACCACTGTCCTGTTTCCTTCACTCCCTCACAGTAAGAACCTCTTATAAACACTTTTTCATCACTAAAAATTTCTACCAGCACACATAAATGTTCCACAAGGAACCAATATTTATTGGTGCTGTAGGATTGAACATAGTCCTGCAGTGCCAGAAGGAAGGCATCTGGGATTTAGTAATAACAGGTAAAAGTCAGACTTCATACTGCTCACACAGTATTCTCTGTATCTGAGAGAGGAGGAGAGCCCAAGAGACAATCCCCTTTGTCAGCACTCCCAGAGCTGCACACCTAGAGAAGGGGAGATTACAAGTTGGCCGTACTAATCCCTCAGTAATGACATCTTCTGACTTCTTCAGCTGTACTATTCATACAGGTGCTGGTGCAATTTTTTTTTAATGGGAGAATACACAGTTCCCTCTTCTGCAGATTCTGTAGCTGAGCTTCCTGTGTTGGAAGAAGTGGCAGGAGCCAGCACTCCTACAGCAAAACGGGCAAGCCTCACAACAAACACCATTTCCCTGATGAAAACAATCTTTATGCTCAAGGTGGTTTCCTACCTGGTGAGTGTAATTCTCGTTGACAGTGACTTCTGGTGGTGTGCTGTGAAGTCTGGATCAAAGCTTTTTGAGAAACAGATGCTTTGTGCGTGCTGCCCTGGTGCCTTGGTTACAAAAGGTTGGCAAGGCTTGTGCTGAAGGGAAGCGTTGCTGTTAAGGCTAGCCAGTTTTGATATTCCATTACGTTGTGTATTAGTAATGGCATCAGTTCTGAAAGGAGATCTTGCAGCATTCCCAGGCTGCTAGTGCAGAGAGAAACTCTAGCTACTCAGACTTAAGCTTGGGACACCACTTACATCTGAAGACAGGACTTCTGGTAAAATTACAGTAACTGAAGGATGCTGCTTGATGAAATGTGGAGCACAACTACAGGGTGAGTAATGGAACTTGATGGATGTTTCTCCACTTGAAAAGGGTAGACTAGGAGGTTGGTAGCTCTTAATACCCAGTGTTGCATCTACATAAATGTAAGGATTTCTTATAGGTACTGGTTCTTAAAAATGCTGTTTTAGCTACACAAATTACTGCAATTTCAGAAATGGAAAGTGGTTGTCTGTGGCCAAGTTTACCTTACTGATATCACCAAAGTTACCAATAGAGAATACATGCTCATTTCTTTTCTTACTAGCTTGCTGCCAGTATTCAGAAGGGATCCTCCTCCTTTTTTCCAATTAGATTTTTTTTTTTTGTCCCAGTGTCTGAAGATTTGACTGTTGAATGGCTTTAGTTCCTATTCTTTATCTGAAGCAAAGGCAGCATCTATTCATCGCTTGTAAGCCAAATGCATCAGGGAAACATCCTCCAGTACCCCACCCTTCCTTAATTCTGAACTTTGGTTTCTCATCCTACTATGTACTGACCAAATGTATGGTTTGAAACATGATGAGTTGAAACCTGATGGAGCAGGTACTGGTTTACAGCGATAATGACTTTATGCCGGTGTATAAAGAAAAGTTCAGTCACCTTTGCATCATGACTCTTGTCTTTGAAATGTCATAATCTAAACATTACTTTTCTCCATTTAAAAATAAACATAAAAGGGAGCTTACCTGCCATGCTCCTAAATGCCCTTTCTAAACTTTAAATAGCTGCACAGTGACCGTGTTCAGTTAAGATGCAGCAAATAGTAATCATTTAATTGCGTATCAGATGTTTCCTGCCTAAGAACATCATGAATAGTTTACAATAGCATGAACACTTCACAAGAGAAGATGTATTTGCAGTAGAGTTCCCTTTATTTCATAACATTAAAGCACACAACCATTAAATACACTTGACACTTCAACTGTGCTATTTAAAAAGCTACGCTCGAATGTACACATGGCACAGATCAGGTGCTGTCCACTTCCAACAAGTGGAACATCTAAATCAAAGCAAAGGCTTCACATAAAAAATAGATCTTACTCTCTGCAACTGTATTCTTAAAAAAATGATGGCAATGATGAGATTGAATGGAAAGAAAGTGGATTACTGAGCAACACTCACCTCCCAGATTTAATGCAGAATGTTATTTTTTTCATCAGCTCGTCTGCAGATGGCACAAATGAAAGCTGATTAAGGCAAATGCTTCTTAAGAAAGGCAATTTCTTGTAAACAAGGAAATTATTTTTTGTTTTTCTTCAGAGCTCTTTCTCAGGAGTGACACTTGCTATGTCCCTAGCCCCAGGGGTACCCCTGCCTCTCTCACTGCTGCTCTCTATTTCTAAAGGGATTACATGATGCTTTGTGGAATGCCAGCTTGCAGCTGGCTGTGAGAATAGCTGAGCTTTCTTTGCAGGCAGCTGCAGCAGCAGAACATGCCACCACAAGACTTTTCCAGTGGCCTGTCTGGCTGTCATAATGTGCTTGGCCTCTGGGCTTTGGTATCTGACTGTCAGTGTAGTGTTTGCAATGTTTTGTGGATCACCTGTATCAAACTGTTCACCAGCACAACAATTCAGTAAAAAGAGTGAAGGTGTATTAGAAAAAAAGTACCTTATTTTAAAGCCATGTAAAGAAAAACTAAGCTATGCTTTCATTTTAAGAGCTGCTGTGCACAAATGCTTTGATCCCAAACTAATCAGTGTCTGTTAATTAATTGGCACCTAATTAATAGCAACATAAGTCACTAAGCAGTCAGGTTTGTGGTTTTTTCTTTTTAAGGGGAATTTCCTCTTGGAAGTAGAGCATCTTTTCATGTCCTGACTTGAAATTTTCCTGCTTTTGTAATGTATTTGACGCCTTTAAAAGGCTTGTATTTTTCTCCATACATGTCTAGGCGATTCACTTTCAGTCCTGAAAAATACAAAAACATGTACAAAGTTAAAGGCAGAATGCTAGAAATCATGTTGGTCTGTTGAGAAGTCCTGCCTTCTCAAAGCATGTTAAGATGGGTTAGGAAGCTAGTTTTACTTCCTTTCACAAGTTCATCGGGTTTGAAACAGCAGAAGAGACCATTCTTGTCACCTAGTCATAGCTGCCCTGGCAGAGCAACAACTTTTTTCCGTTCTACCCAGTGAGCCAACATCTTCCTTGCAAGGGATAAACTACTGAACAGATGAGCAAAGGACAAGTTCTGGAATTCTTTTCACTCTAAATCCTGATTGCAAGGACCAGCAATCCCTCTGCTGTTGAGGAGTGCCAGGAGCTGTTAGTTACCTAAGAGATTCAGGTTGCTGCCTGTTTTCTCACAGGTGTGTTACCTCTGGCATCCAGCCCCTGGACCCACTCAGTTTTGCTGGATTTAAACAAGCGGGTTGTAAGTTTAAGAGGAAACTGCAGGATTCTGTTCTTACACAAGCACTAAGTAATATTTACTCAACAAAGTCTAGGAAACAAAAGCACCATAGCCTGGTACACACCTAGAAATGTACTATGTGTACTACCACCAATTCTCATCTACGGCCTTCAGTCATCCTCCCTTCTAAATGTGAGCCTTTGCTCTGTTAAGGTCTTAATTCTGCAAAGCTTGCTTGCAGAAGGATTTTACGCATGGACAACTTGTGTTATTTAAGTGTTTGCAGACTAAGGCCTTGTTTCCTTTAAATTTACTTTTGTCCCTACCCTATAGACTTCATTCTGATTTTACTTGCAGATTGTTTTGAAGATGAAAAACAAAACAGCTCCAGAAGGAAATAATTCTTTAAAATTAATGAAGTTTCTAACAGGGCTTTTGTAGTACAAGGCTAAAGCAAGTCAAGAGCAGCATGCTAAATCATCATCTATCACTCTTCACTAAAAGAATAAATTTGTATGTTTAATGCAGAAGTCAACAAAGAAAAACCCATTCTTCTGTACACTTCTCACAGCCTTTCTTGACCAAAACAATTGGGAATTCCCAATTCTCAGCAAGGGAGTCTTCCAGCAAGGGTTAGTCAGGTTTGGGTAAACCAGACTTAACCAAGCTGACTTCAGATCAGCATCTCCAATTGAAAGACTGCCAGTTTCCCCACTTTCTTTCCTACAGCTACTCATTCTGTCAGTACCAATTTTATGTAACAGCCACCGGCTCACCTGAAATTGCAAGCTGTTGTATCTTAAACTGGATGTTTAAGCTTGGATTCTCCTCTGGCTTGGGGGCTCCAGACTGCAGGTTCACTATCCCCTTCAGGTTTGGTAGCTTTTGAGGGGCAATTTTGCCAACATCCCACGTTAACACCTTGTCAGGAAAGAGAACAGTAGCAGTAGCTTTCTAGGAAACAACCTGTGAGGTCAAGTTCATGTCAAGCTTTTCCTTTGCAGGCTGGGTACAGAAGGTAGCCTGGTAGCCCTGCGAATTATCCCACTAGCTGGGAGAGGGCATGGCTGAAGCTCCTGCAGGTATGCTGTCTTTTCCTTCCCAGTAATTCTTTTGCCCCATCAGTGTTCCTTAGTTGGTCTGTGTGCTTAATACACCTTGTTCCCCATCTGTTCATGCTGTCAGATGGGGTCAGCTAGATCGGTAAAGCAAGGAGAGTAACCAGCACAAAGGTGGTGGGAACTTGAACACAAGAATAAGGTGCAGGATTCTTAGCAAAATAAGATGTTTAAGCTAGAGTAACTTTCATAAGGGTCACTCTTTTCCCATTGATTCTTACACTTTAAAGAAGATAGAGGGAACCAAGTTGGCCCTTTACTCACCCACAAGAGGTTTTTTTTGTTCTTATCATAAACTGAAAATTGTTAATAAATACAGAAAAATCTCCGTTCTCCCCA
Source organism: Coracias cyanogaster (assembly GCA_033124195.1). NCBI lineage: Eukaryota > Metazoa > Chordata > Aves > Coraciiformes > Coraciidae > Coracias > Coracias cyanogaster. Next base: position 709 of record JAVSBS010000679.1, on the reverse strand, counting down.
CCTCTATAAACTTTTGCAGTTAAAATCCACCTAGTTAGCCCAGCTCTTGATAAATCACAGTATAATCTATTTATGAAGAGAGAAAAGGAAACTTCAAGTGTTTTTGTTTTTTAAAAGATGGAGGCCTGCTCTTTTTGAAACAATGTTACTTGAAGAGATTTCACTTATAATTCAAGTCAGTTGCTGACTGAGATATTCCAAGAACAGTAGAAGGCTCAGAGTAGGGTGTTGGAGCCAGCAGAATCGTTTGGCTCACACTGCATTTTAGCAAAATGGTTCCTGGGTATTGAAAAGCTTCAGGAAATTTAGGCATCAAACCCCAACTCAGAGGTAAGAAAGCAGGCCTCCCAAGATGCAGTTTTTCAGACCCTTTGTTTTCCTCCCTGTCTTCGGGCAGATCTTTTGGAAAAGTTTTTTTTTTTAATTTCCTGCCCCCCATTTTTCTGGCTACCTATTTTCAAGACTACTGCATTTTCTCTAAATAAGTCTGTTTTAAAGAACACGGACTGCAAAATTTACCATAGCTGAAACCACCAGCAAAATACTGCTGCATCAACTAAAGAAAAATATTAGCATTATTAGTGGTGAAGGAGCATGGGAAAAGAGGGGAAGGGAAAGGAGACTGATAAAAACAAAAACTGTAACTGGTGTGTATCCAAGTTTGAAAAAGTAAATTTTAAAGAGAAATGGCTTAATAAATGGAAATCAT
>JAVSBS010000678.1:7136-27660 GCA_033124195.1 Coracias cyanogaster | reverse complement strand
GGTCCCTCAGCTGCTCCTCACCACACTCCTGCTCTAGACCCTTCCCCAGCTTCGTTGCCCTTCTCTGGACACACTCCAGCCCCTCAAGGTCCTTCTGGGAGTGAGGGGCCTTTACAGTTCTTGTGTGACCTGTATGATGGGTTGGGGTGCGTGCTGTAAACAAGTGTCCTTTGGAAAGCACATGAAGGAAATTGATTTGTTTCTAAACATGAATTCTCTGAAGGCTTGAACTGCTTGGGTTGCTCTGGTGCTCAGCACCCTGATGTCCTGGGCCCCTCTGCTCTGGGCGACAGTGTGCTCTCCTACCCTGGGTGGGAGAAGCTCTGCAGGAGAAGGTCCCTGCATGCTGCTCGAGGCCAGGTTTCATCCTCTTCATCAGCCACCGTAGTCCAGACACTGCATTAAACCTTCTCCTGGAGCACTGAGCTGCTTTCCCATTGGAAATCGAAGCTTGCTTCACTCCCAGGAGGGTCATTAGCCAAATTCCCATTGACTCCTGCTGCAGGAGGATGGGACTCCAAGTCTGTTATTCTCTTTTACTGAAAAGATCAATTATATGGGGAAGTTTCCACAGGGGAGACAGGGAGAGAGGCAGCAGAAGCGAGTGTGTCTGAGCTATCCTGAGTGATGGCCGATGTCTGAAGGGCCTTGTTTCAACCCAGACAAGACCGTCTCTTGAACCCAGCGGGACGCTGCTGTTCGCTGCTGCTGAAAAGCCGGTTGAAGCCATTGGATCAATGTTCTGTTTCTCAGCTCTGCACTGAATGAAGCCATTTATTCCAGCACATTTCATAGCCTTCTCCTCGTGCAGGAGCTCTCCTGCCCTTCCCATGGGCCTTTTAAAACAGAGATGATGCTTCACATGGAAATGCGTGGGGTGGTTCCTGCCCGGCATGAGGAGAGGATGGGCTGCGGGTGTGGTGGGACCTGGGGACGGCCAAAGGGCTGCTGGAGGGAGCAGAGCCGCTTTTGGATCGCTGGCACACGACGAGCCATGCGCACCGTCCATTTGGTGTAACCCTGGTAGGGCCCAAACAATGTGCATTGAACTGATACTGCTCGGACGCGCCCGGGGACCTCCGGCTCCTGCTCTGCTCTCGCTGGCTCCAGCCAGGAGATCGCCTGCCTGAGGTCCCTGTCCCTCGCCGGTGGAGAACAAGAAACCTTGTCTTTATTTACCAAACTGTTGCATTGTGTTTAACTTTCAAGCAGCAGATAGAAAACCTTTCACCCGTACAAACAGACGCGCCGGCTGCCTCCCATATCAGCGCGCTGCAGACCTGCCACGCAGCACATTTATTTAACGACTGAATAGATCTGGGGGACAATGCAGGGAAAACAAAGGTCCCGGCCACCCAGGGGGACCTGCTCCTGGTGACAGCCCAGCCGGCGCGGCTGCTCAAGGCACCCAGCACCCTGACCCAGGAGGGCAGCTCTTCACCCCAGCCTGGGGACTGGGGATGCCCACGTGAGCTGGGGATGGCCGCAGGTCTCCTGGCACCCCATTTGGCTCATCTCTGTAGGGGTGTGTTTCCACCATAACCCTCCTCAGCTCCTATTGTGCGCTACAAAGGCATCTCATTTCCATACTGTACTGCCAGGGGACGTGTCCTGCCGTTTCCAAGTGACTTTTTGGTTGTTTCCCTGCTCATGCCAAGCAGGGATCCTCCTGGGCTTCCCCCTGGTTCTCCACTCCTGCTGCAGCAGAAAGGAGGAGGCTCCACCGGAGCTGCAGCTGCATGGGAAGGAGAGTGAGATCCCAGCCCGTGCTAAATCACTGGGGTGCTTCTGTATATAGGAGAAAGTGGCCTCAAGCTGTGCCAGGGAGGTTTAGCTTGGACATGAGGAGCAATTTCTTCCCTGCAAAGGTTGTCACGGGCTGTCCCAGGCTGCCCAGGGCAGTGGTGGAGTCCCCATCCCTGGAGGGGTTTCTAAGATGTGGAGATGTGGTGCTGAGGGACATGGGTTAGTGGTGCCCTGGCAGTGCTGGGGGAATGGTTGGACTTGATGAGCATAAAGCTCTTTTTCCAACCAAAATTAATCTATGCCCCTATGATTACTCGGCTTTGGAAAACCAGCAGTGGTGAAGCACATGCCTCACCACATCCCCAGGAAGCTTTCACCCAGGGTGTCTGGTTTAGATGGGCTTCTTTTGTTTGTTCAACGCACCAGCAAGGCCCGAGACAGCATCAACCCCCGGTAGCCCACCCGGCATCCCTGGGGCCCGTTCTTTGGCCGTTACCTGTATTGGGGTTGTAATAGTCCCCGTCATTCACAAGCACTTTGTTGAAGTGAACCACGCCGACGTCACTGGAGAAAGGCTTCTGCGTGAGCCCAGCGGAGAACGACACCAGGGAGGCCGCAGCAGCAGCAGGTCCTAAAATGGGTAACAACAAGAGTCAGAGTCTCACCGGGGTGACAACACAGCCCCTCGCTCTGATGGTTTATAGTCCAGTGCCTCAGGTCCTGCACATGCTCCACTTGGACTAACCCTGTCACTTGAGGGATGCCAGAATTAGCAGAATACGTGTTCCTGCTGGCCCAGGTCCCAGGTATCTCACTGTAAAATTTACTGAGCACCACAGAATTCCCCCCTTGGCCACAGCCACCTCTATTTTTTTTCCCTTCTAAGGAAAAGGTCCACGGCCTGTAAGTGCTGGCAGGGGAAATGCCACCAGCTCTCAATTCATCAGTGCTTCTGCCGCGGGTCTTCCTCAGGGCTGAGGCCGCCCTTGGACACCTCCACTTTCCATCACTACCAGCGTGGCCACCAGAGTGCTGAAGGTGCACAGTCACAGAGCTCGGCGCTCTGACGCTCTCCGCCGAAGGGCAGAGACAAGAGCTACAAGAAGTAACCCAAAGAGGACCATCACTGGGGCTTTTCTCTCCCTCTGGCGCTTTTTTTGGGGGGGCGACTTTTCACTCCACTTTTTTCCTCTCTTCTCAGCAGATCAGACACTTGGGTCTTTCACAGTGGCTCTCTGCTTACTCCCTGAACTCTGCTGTTAGACTGGGCTTGGATGAAATACAAACTTGACAAAACTGAAAACTAAGGAATTAATTAAAATCAGGACAAATTTTCACTGTGAACAGCCTGACTTAACGGCAAGTGTTTAGTGATCGACCACTTGTTATTCCATGCTCGTTCCCTTCCCTCTAAACAGCTCCCCTGAGGCAGGACACGCTGCTAGATTCAGTCAGCTCTTTTGGGCCATTAGGCCCACAACAAATGCAGTTAAAGTTGGCCTCAGCTGTTCCTTCTGCTCTGCCCTGCTCAGGTTAGGACCTCTGTCTTCTCCACACCGTTCTGCCCCTGCTCCCTCTGCCTTCCTTAAAACAAACCTTTGGTTTTCTCTCCCTCTCGACCCGAGATGCCCATCAGCAACCAATGTTCAGCTTATATCACCTAAGAACTGAAGTCAGAAAGTGACAGAACTTCCTCTAAACTGTGGATATATGAATGCTCTCCTGTCCGTCTTTTTCCGCACAATTTCGCCTGGGGGTGGGAGGGGCAGGCAAGGAGAAGACATCCCTGCAGCCTCAGAAATGGCAGATAACCACCCAGGTTTCCCTGGGGGCTGGTAACCAGCTGTGGCCTCGCCTATCTCTGGAAACCTCCTCTCCTTCTCCAGCATTTTGTCTCACACCCAGAAACAGAGAGCAGCCCCTTCTCACGGCTCCTGCCCGCCAGCCAACGCAAGGTGCTCTGACAGGACTAGAATTAACTGCAGGAAGCCAGCTTCTGCAAAGCTCCACCACCCTGACCCCACGCTCCTCACAGAAAGCGCCTGCCCTGCCGCAGAACCCGCCACACGCACAGCAGCGTTCACTGAACTCTTCCTCCAAACCCGGGGCCGCCCACGGCAGCGTAAAGCTGACATGACGATATCATCGTGCCTTTACACCTGCAACACGTCCTGCAGGCTCGCTGCCCGCGGGCACACGGACACAGTAGAGATGGTCGAGTACCAGACAAGTGCAGAGAACTAAAGAGCAGCCGAGCTCAGCTCTGCCCGTTGTCACCCCATACCAGGAGCTCCTTTTAGAGAGGAGCGAGCAGCCTCCATGGAAGCTGCGGGCTTCAGGACAGGAGGAGGGCTGCAGCCCAGCCTGCACCGCGGGGAGGCTCTTTGTGCTTTCAGTGAGTTTTCCTCACTGGGACCCTCCACATGCTGACCAGAACATCCAAGTCCTTCCCTAGCTGTGTGACCTGGGATCTTACAAGCGTTTTCTCCTCCGTTCCCAGAGCAGCTCATCAGCCAACTCACTACTTCTGCCTTCTCTCCAGCAAACAAAGGTTCTCACCGCTGTAAAACTGCCTTGCTTCAGTAACGTTTGCTCAACTCTTCCTGTATTAAAAGGGATGGGGCAGGAGCACTTGGGTCCTGACACTTAACTTTGTCATAAGCTCCTTGTCTGTGAAAATAGAGCCAATATGTAATTTTGTACCTTACACACTCTCATTAATACTCACAAGCCCCTCCGAGATCTTCACCTACAACATGACATTGTGGGATGGATGCAAACGGACAGCTAATGATCCAAAAACCTCAAGAAGTGCTTTAGCCCTTGAGAGCAGCCCCAGAGGCCAGAGCTGGAGCCTCCGCTCTCCCTGCGCAGCACTTCATCCGACAGAAGCTATCCAGGAGCAGCAGTGAAAGGGAGGGCTCAGAAGGTCAGTGCCATCAAACAAGCTTCTTACTTGAGGAACTATAGTACAGGAAGGTCTGATCTTTCAGATTTGTATTTCAGTACCACAGAACACGCTGGCCGAAGACTGGCAAAGGCATCAGAAGCTGTGATCCTGCACGAGTCAAGGATTCCTTGGTGCCTTATTTAAGTTCCGCCTTCAATAAGGCAAAAATCTTCCCTCCTCCAGCTGTCAATGCCCACAAGGCTGTTCACTGCTGGGTTCTGCCCCAGAGCGCTCTCTTTCTAAGTGGACACCGACAATGAGGGACAGTGGACGTCAGTGCTGTAGCTCCACAGGAGTCCAACGGCTACCTGCACCACCCTTTCCTCTCTGTTCTCTACGACCGTAGCTGCCGTTGGGTGGAGGAGTGTGGGGGAGTTCCCAGGACAGAGCAGCAGGAGCATCTCACATGTAGATAGGTCTAGAGGCACGGATCAGGAGAAGGGGCTCCTCGGTCAAGCCCACCTCTCTCTGGATCCCAGGGTGATCTCGTTTCTTGCAGTATGTTCCAGCAGGCAGCAAGCGGGCGTGCTGCCTGCTGCGCCCTCTCTGCACAACGTCCACCGGCTGCTTTAGCAGGGCCAACTGGAACGCTGCTGTCTGCGCACGGCAGCGGGCGGCACGGAGGAAGGAACCCCCAGGAAATCACCCATCACAGACACCTAGACAGCTCTCCTGGCTTCGCTGGCATCAAGATAAACGAGCATTTCCTCTACTTCTTATCCTCATCCAGAAGCCTCATCCACTGCTGCTTGTTCTTACCACCGCAATCCTCGAATGCAAAGAGATTGCTTTAAGGCTACGACGGATTTTAATTAGAAAGTATAGATATCACAACTGCAGCGTCAACTCTTTACAGCTCTCTTTTCAGTCCCCAGACCGCTCTTCAGGATTCTGTTAGGGCCATCAAACTGAGTCCCAAGGGCAGCATTTGGGATGCCATAAAGCCCTAATGTTTGATTTTCATCTATTTCTCATATTTCCTCAAACAAATCTTTTTGAAGAGGGTGTGGGCATGTTCGCTTTGATCCCGGATGCCATGCCCCAGGGTTTGATAGTATCTCGAGCACGAGGTTGTAGGGCGGGCAGCACCCAATGAACATTTTTATCAAGGCCAACTAGCATATCCCACACAAGATCTGTACCTGTTTATCATACCGATTAACTGCGTAATTAACAATTACGAAAAATAAAAAGCGCTCCACCAAACCAAGAACTGTGCATTTTGAATCTCTCTGAACCGCGGCTGTCCGTGGCAGCGCTCCTGCCTTCACCCAGGTCGGGACCACGAGCCCACGATTCCTCTCCCACGAGGAGAACAACTCACGCCCTAGCTCAGACACTAACGGTGCTTCAAGATCTTGGTCTTGGCCTTATTTATATCTTACTAAAGAAATGTGTATTTTCTCATTTAAAAGGAAATTAAAAAGGGCCAGTACTGACATTGCTAGGAAACAGAAACCCTTTGCATTTTAAAATACCCCTGAAGTAACAATAACCCGAAATGGATTATGTTCCAAAACCTCAAAACCCCCCTGTTTTCGAGGATGCAGATTCTGTTTCAACAATTATCTAGAGCAACAGATCTGTCACATTTAAGTTTGCTAAACTTAAAATACCAAAAATCAACACTTTGTTCTCTCAGCAGTGACTTTCCAGGAACTGACAGAAACATTAAGAGCGTTGCTCTTACCTTGCGAGTCCGTGGTAGGAGGAGATAACTTGGGATATCCTACAAGGGAAAAGTAGCACATGTGACACAGGACATAACGGAATACGTTGTGATGAAATATCAACACAGGCTTCTATAAAGTGTCCTCTGTCACCAAACAACCACCTACCAGAGCAGCTACCAAGCCCTCTGAAATGCTCAATTATTCCTAAACTGGGCTGGCTGTGGCAGAGAAAACCAAATCCTCACGACAGCGTGCTCAGCCCACAGCAGGAAAAAACCACGGAAGTTTCCCTAGCGGCAAAGGCTGAGGTAGGTACCGAGGATCCTGAGTCAGCCCTGCTGGCCTCATGCTTTATGCAGCCTGGGCAAAGGCAACAAAACTGGCACTGAAGGTGTCTCAGAATCATTTTGGTTGGAAAAGACCTTTAACATCGAGTCCAACCGTTAACCCAGCACTGCCAGGGCACCACTAACCCATGGCCCTCAGCATGGCCTTTTTGGCCACCTGGGCACACGCTGGCTCATCTTCAGCCGGCTGTCCACCAGCACCCCCAGGTCTTTTCCCGCCAGGCATCTTCCAGCTGCTCTGCCCCAGCCTGGAGCGTTGCAGGGGGTTGTTGTGACCCAAGGGCAGGACCTGGCACTTGGCCTTGTTGAACCTCATCCCATTGGCCTCAGCCCATTGATCCCGCCTGGCCAGATCCGCCTGCAGAGCCTCCTGCCCTCCAGCAGATCAACACTCCCACTCAACCTGCTGTCATCTGCAAACTGAGGGTGCTCTCGATCTCCTCATCCAGATCATGGATAAAGATGTTCGAGAGAACAGGCCCCAACACTGAGCCCTGGGGATACCACTTGTGACTGGCCACCAGAGACTGAGCTCCTCTAGGAGTTTCCCCTCCTTCTGTGGCCAGCTGGAGGCTGCAGAGGCCTGTTCCCAAACCACCTCTGCCGTGTGCCCATTCCCAACAGCAACCGCTGTGCTGGCCATCCAGAGAAGGCTGAAAGGTGGCTGGGGAAGTGCGACAGGTCTCAGTGTCACCCCTCCAGCACGACCCAGCATGTCCACTGCGCTCGGAGGGGAGCGATTCAGCGTTAGCTGGGCTCTCTCACCTGGGGCTCCAGCGTAGCCTTCGGCAATGGGCATGGTGCTCTGCCCAGCCTGGCCACCCACGTTCCTGAGCCGCCCTCTTCCAGACATCAAAATGGTGCCAGGAGGCCCTGCTTCTCCGGTCTCCACGATGATCCCGGTCGTGCCAGGCAGGAACGGCACAACTCCTGAGCCTGGCAGCGCCGGGCGCGGAAGAGGTCTCGGCTGCGGTGGCTGGAGGGGGGTCCTCTGTTGCGGGGGCTGTATCCTCGGCCGCGACGGCAGCAGGGACATGCCAGGCTGGGGCTGCAGAGGTGGTCTTGGTGGCAACGGCTGCCGCGGGGCTTCTGATCGCCCTTTGAAATGATGAAAGAAGAGGAAAGATACAGAATTATTTGTCTAAAATAGTACACAAAAATCCGTGTTTTTGTTAAAAAAAATCAATCTTTGAAATAAAACAGGGCTCAGGTTGAGGCCACCTTCCCCCTCAGAGCCACGACTGCACCAGCAAAACCCCCTTCCACTCCCACGGTACCACAGGCTTCCTCCTTCCCAGCCTGTGACACGGGGAAAGGAATGAAGACAGGGTGGAGACAGGACAAGAACAGTCAAACAACCCAGGAACCTGCAGCTGTGACCTTCTGCGCAAGGCGAGCTGTGGATCCCACTGGAGCCTCTCCACCGCGTGCTCTCTCCCTGCCTTCAGGGCAGCTCTCCCGAAGCCCTGCAGCTTTCAGCCCTGTGCCCACACAACGCCCAGCACGAGGCTGACCCTTCAGCGCTGCCGTAAGGAAAAGCCTCCGCAGCAAAAAAGAACTGAGTCAATGAACAGATTTTTTTTTCCCCTCTACTTTGAAAAGCAACAAACTTAAAATCCCAAGGCCTCCCATTACTAATCCTTTCTGACCACAACAGCAGAACCCCAGGACACACTCTACCAGAAAAGCCTTTATTATTTAAAGGGAAGAGATACCATTAAAAGACTTTTCCACTAGGGCAGCCAACACGTACGGCATCAGGGTCGAACAGTGCTGACGCGGTAACGCTGGTGTACCTGGTCCAGTTCGAAGCCCTTGATAGGAACTACGGCTTACTTCGTAACAGTGAAGTCCTGGGTGACATTGAAGGATGCCATGCCCTCCCAACAACGAAGCTGAACTACAGCTTCACGCCGCGAGCCGCACAGGTACTGTCCGTGCCGCGGGGCCGGGGCCCAGGCGGTGCCGCTGGCAGCCCACGTGCTGCTCCCTGACCCCTCACACCTGCACCGCACCCTCCTGACCCTCCTTCCTTGGTTCTGGACTCAGGGAAAGCCCCGCCGAGCAGTCAGTTTGCTCCACACGCCTGCCGGAACAAAGCCTCCCCCGCTTTGCTGGCTGGCTCCGTCAGGAGAACGGACGCTTGTACAGGCAGCGCACCACAGAGCCGGGCTGGAGCTCGCTCGGTAACTGTCCACAAGGCAGAGGACCAAGGAGCGAAACGGTCGCTTTATACAGACTAAAATCACCCTCACAAAATTCCCAGGATTAAAAAAAATCTTGAATTTCAAAAAAAAGGCTTAAAGTATCAAAGTGAATTGTTTAACAAGGATGTTAACTTGGCGAGACATCTTCTGCCCGCAGTGGTGTAGATTTAGACCTCCACCTAAGATCTGAGGTTAACCTCAGTCAAACACAGACTGACAAAACACCTCCAGCGGGACTCACGTACTTCTCACTCCTCTAGTCCATTAAGCCAAGAACAGCTTGGGCTGACACAAGGGAAACAAGCACATTCCTCTGCTTGCTTTTCCAAACCTTTAAGTCATACTCAACAGCTCAAACCCCGTGTCCTGCGCAAGCTCTTCCTCACGTGCAACTTCGATACTGCAATATTCAGAATTATCCAACTGCACCTCTGTAAACCCAAACCCAAAATTACCTGCCTAGCGCTCAAAGTGCCAGTAATCAGACATGTTTGGGTTGAGCAGGACCTGGCCAGCCACCTTTGCCAGCCTTTGTGGCCTCCTCAGCTGAGATGCGTCACAGCATCAAGCTGCCCAACACTCCCACCTCATCTGGTGTCATCTTTCCACAGGTCCTTAACGCTCAGTGGTGGGTGGAGAGCTCTGCCCTGAAACGCTGTCACTTCATGGAAACCCCGGTGGGGGCTGATAAATGCAACCGAAACATCTGTTTTAAACAGCAGAAGAAAGATGACTGTGTGTATCTTGGACCTTTCTCTGGTGTTGGTCCCTAGTGCAAATTTATTTTGGGCAAGGTGGGTGAGAAACAGGATTACACAGACAGGTCACACTGTGTTTTAACAGGGACTTGGTCTGCCCGTGCATAAGCTAGGGGCGACAGCCCCAGCCCTGTTGAATTTAAGTCAAGATTTCACAGAGATTTATCTGAGAATGACAGGCCTCCTCCATTCCCCTTCACTTCTTCCTTTAAAGGAAGAGAAATGTATTTTTTTTTCCATTTCACACAAGAACTTCTCGCCCCAGAAGGACTTTGCGTCCAGTACTGCAATACAATTAAACACTCCAAAGAAACGCATCTATCACAGGCCTCCCAGTCTCCGCCTCGCAGTGAGGAGGATATTCTTCCCTGGAGAAACTGCTTTCAGACCCTTCATGAAGCACAACTTGTCCATTCAAGCAGGAGCTCTCACAGTGCTGCATCTGATCTCCCCCACCCACCATCAGCTGCCTCAGCCCACGGGCACTTCCCCCAGCACCTCTTCTTCTGATGTAAGGCCAGGGAAATCAGCCTCTTCCTTATCTCATGCGTGCACAGAATTAAAACCAGAGGCATGGACCAACTGAAGAGTGCAGTTTCAAAACAGTCTCAAATTCCCATGTTTTTGCATCATGCTAACAGAGACGGGAACTTCAGCTTCCTTCTGTAAACTCTGCCTCTCTCAGAAAAACACATTGCTGAAATTTGGAGCAAGAACTGCAGAGAGAACCAGTGGAACGGGGCAAGGTCTCCAAACCTTCATGGTGAGGTTCACCAACATGCAGAGGCTTCCATTTCACAGCACTGTGAGCCAAAGGGAACGTGTCTCCACTTCTCAGGCACCTCAAACCACCAGTGGAGGTAGATCTGAGCTGCCACGTTGGGCTGCTGAGAGACGTGGCTGAGGTGTGGAGACACTGCCAGCTGGGGTGGGCTCCTCCTGCCAGCTACGCTGTGGGAACGCAACCCTCTGCGAGAGCTACGAGGCAGAAGTCTTACGTTGCCACACCAAGATATGCCAGAGCTTGCTCATCAAAGTCCTAAATCAAAGAGCTGCTGCTGAATTATAATCATCAACTCATGCCAAGAACAAAACTCAGAGGGAATCTTCCTTATCATAAATTTGAATCCCTTTGACTTTGCTTTTCTCCATTTACTTTTCAACTTCCCCTGAGGAAATAAGAATAATCTCACGCAACAAAATATAACGAAACAAAAGAAAAAAAATCAAATCAAATGAACTGGAATAATACCCACAGATAATTATTACTTAAAACTCACTATCCAAAAATCTTACTTTTCCAACTCTCTTTACTCAGGCTCAAAGTAAACATGAAGGCATATTCATCTTTTTCTTTTTTTTTTTTTCTGAGAATACTTTTAAAAGCACTCACAGTCCTCTCTGGTGTTCTAGAGCAAAGAGCCAAAATTAGAGTCACTGTGAAAACAAAGCAGAAATTGTGTAATATTAAATTTTTCCTCCCTTGTTTGGTTCCTTTACAAATGACTCAGAAAAGAAAGCCAGTTGAAAAACAAACAAACAAAAAGCATTTTAAAAAGGCAAAAAACCCCTTACTTGTGTCAGACGGAGATTTCAGGATGCCCTCAATGTCCACGGTGATTTTGGAGACCTGGCTATGGAACTGCTGGACAGAATTTTTCAGTCCAGAAATATCAGCGGAATGAGACGCTAGAGTTCCATTCATTTCACGGACGCAGCTCCATAAGCTGCTCACGTGCTTATTCAGACCTTCCTTTATCTTCTGCAAGCTACCCGAAACAGAGTCCAGCTTGCCACAAACTTTTTCAACACGTGTCACTCTGCTCTCAACATCTGAAACACCCTCCTGGACACCCTGGGTCTTCTCTTTGCACTTGCTGAGATCGTTCAGGACGTGGTCGTGGAGTTGTTCCAGTCTCTCTCTCACTTCACCACAGCAATGATCACCGGGATGAGCAGTCTGATTTGCAAACGTCCTCTGCATTTGATCGATTTTTCGGAAGACACCTCGTTGTGTTTTCCTACAGGTGGAATTGACACCCAGAAGCTGCTCCTTGCAGCTATTCAAGCCATCTTGAAGGTTCTTCATATCTTTATCCATGACGTTTAGACTGTACCGGAATACTCGTACGTCTCTCTGCATTTTCTGGATGTCACGTTGGTTACCCTTAATCAAGTTGAGTTTCTCGTTCAGAGAGCTATTCAGAGACTGCAGGAGAACAGAGCTGTTCTCGGTTTTCAAAAGCAAGTGATTGTATTTGTTGTTACAATTTTCCAGCTCTTTCTGGAAGCCCTCCATACCTTGCGGTGCAGATGGACACTTGTGCCCACAGAGCTGCTCAAGCGACAGCAGTTTGCTCCTCAGGAAATTCAACTCTGCTGTCAGTTGCTCACTGGCAAGCCCTCCATCGCTGGGCAGGATGGGCATGGGATTCATATACATTTCATCTGGGTCTGTGCTGTTAGCGATCTCCAAAATGGTGCCACCCAGTCTATCTTCTACGGCCCGCAGCTTCTGGTCAAACAAGTCTCTCAGTTCATCTACCTCAGCAGCTATAGCACTGCGGAGAGTCTCCTCAACATAGAAGCAATGCTCTTCAGCATTTCGTTCCGTAACGTTCATCCTCGCATCGAGCTCCTCCAGCCTCTCAGCAAACATGTCTTCTAGATCTGGAGTCGACAGCCGGCTGATTTCATTATCGATTCTGACGTTCAAGATCCTGTGTGCTTCTGCAACTCTGTCAATCTTCTTATCTAAATCTTGTATCTGTTGGTCAAAGTCATTTCTCTCACCATCCTTGCAACAACTGGACTTGTTTGATGGAATCTGAGTTCGGAGACTATTTCTTTCTTTCCTCAAGTCATTTTCTTTTCCTTTTGTAACATCAGTGACTCCTGAACAGTTTTCATTGTCATCACACTGCTGCTGGACATCCTGTAGTTTGTATTCGCAGCAGTTCTTCAGATCTGCCATTTTCTTTTCAAATTCCTCCAGTATTTCCTGTCTGAGGGACTCAAATTTTGAGTCTATATACTCCCGATACATATTGTCACCGGGCATCATTATTGTAGGTCCTTGTGCTGCCTCCTGCAGTTGTTTTAATTGTCCTTCATAGCCGTTGACTTTCCCATTCAGTTCCTCCAGCTTGTCATTCCTCATCCTCAAGGCTTCTTTGACCTCCGCTAGCTCAGACTTTAGATCTTCCATTTCAAAATCAATAAAAGGGTCTTTGTGGTCCTTACCGCTGTGGAGGCCAGGCAGCTGAATGGTGTCCGTTTCACCACCAACCGCACTGTCGGGCTCCGGGCGGTCGTAAAGGTTGTTCAGCCAAGTGACCAGCATCTTACTAGCATCCTCTTGGACAGTCAGCTTTAGGTTTTCGTTCACGCCTGCCACAGAGGACTGAAGTTCAAGCACCGACCGTGTAAGTCTAAACAATTCATCTTCAAGAAACTGCATTTTCTTCTCATACGGTGGAGGTTCTGGCACTTCTGTGGGTTCTGCATCTGTTGCATGGAAAGAACAGACAAAGTCTGGATGTAAATACTCCCAGCGGTGTCTGCTTTAATCAGCTGAGGCTATTTCACTTTTCCTTCAAGCCAAACGTGATTTCAATTGCGTCACGCTCGCTCCCTTTTCTAGTCCCGTTCTCAGTAGTTTATAATTAAAATGTTATCAAAACACTCCAGATTAAAAGTTTTTGCAAATTGGCCAATTCCTGCCAAGATACAATGGCAATAAATAAATAATTTAGCAAGCAGAACCCCCTCGGCAAGAGTTCAGCAACAACTCTAAGCTATAGCTTGTATAACAGACCATCACAGATCCACACAGAACAGTCACCTTAGAGCCACCACATCTCCTACAGCGATACCCTGGGAGCTGCTGCTCTGGAATCCCCACTGGAAAATTCAGCGGCAATAATTCCCGTGCCCGACGTGGGCACAGGGCTCCAGCGTTTTGCTGAACGGGGGTCCAAATGCGTACACTGGATGGGGCTCCGTGAGATATTCCAGTTACCGCATTTGCCTCAAATGTAACCTCATTATTTGTCACATAGTTAAGTAAGCAGTAAAAATGTGTATAAAAGCATAAGCTTTACACATCCAAAATTGTTAAAGTAACACCAGCAGGATCCTCACTGTGTGAAAAGACGCCAAGGCAGACTTTCAGCTGTAAAATCATTTTTACCCTGGACAAATCAGTTAATGAGTCTGAAACCATCCTTCCAATGCATTCGCCGCTGGCAGCACCTCATCTGCAGAGCCACGTACCACTCTGGATGTTCGGAGCCAAGCAAAAAGCGTAACCGTTGTAGAAAATGCAGGAGAAAGAAAGAAACGTTATCAGGGGCCAAGAAAGCACAAACTGCGGGAAAAGTCAAAGGAATTTGTTATTTAGGCCAGCGGAGAGGGAAATGAAGAGTGATGTTCTGAAAGGTATCTGCAGACTGGTAGGGAACGGACTCTTTTCCGTATCTGCTGCTGATGGGACAGGACAAGAAGCATGAGCTTCAGCTGGAGCAAGTGAAGGGGAGGCCCAACAGCTGTGCAGAAGGTGAGACACCAGAAGACACTGTCCATGTGAGCAGCAGGATCTCCACCACTGGAGGCTGGACAGACACAGCTGATCCTACCTTAGGGGACGGATAAACAGACCCCTCAGGATCCCTCTAGTCCTGTTTTCTGGGATTCCCAGCAGGAAGGCACTAGTTAAGTCAAGATACCAAGTGTGATCCCAAAGAAACCATCTAATTTTAATCCAACCTGCAGCCAGACTGATCGTTTTAGTTTAGCAAACATTTAATGCCACTTTGACGTGTGGGTCCACGTGACCATGTTTATTTTCAGACTCCATCTATCTCTGCATTACGCCCAGAGCAGTACACTCTGTAAAGACATCGTGTTTAATCCTAGCTGGGGTTTTGCGTGATGCATCATCCAGAGACCTCTGCACAGCGAAGGCACCCTCTTGCAGGCATTAAAAAAAAAGTCAATGAATTTAAGAAGCAGAAGCAGAGAAGAAAATATTTAAATACAACAGAAAACAGACACACAAATTGTGAGTATCAGAATAACTGTTTCAGATGACAGTGGTGTGAACAGTTACATCTTCAGACAGAAGAATTTTAGCCCTTGTTCCTAGCTACGCGTGCTGGCGACACATGGAGAGCAACACTGCGATAGGGTCTGCAGGACATGCAGCTGGAATTCTGAGCTTTAAACTGGATTTCAGCTTAAAGACACTACAGAGAAGGTAGGAAGTCACAAGTGTACTCTTCGAGGCTGGCAGGGTGGCAGATTCCTTTAATAATAAAAAAGAATACGCACAGAGCGCAGCTACACGTACACACGGCGCTGGTTTGGCCCTCAGTTACAGCTCTTCTAGGGTCAGAGCAGAGAGAACCTCCAGACACAGCTGTGTGCAAGTTCTTATCATCTTCTGGAAACTGTATTTTAGCTGGGCTGACAAAATCTTTTAAAGGCTCGTTTTTAAAGCCAGTATATAATCTGTAGGACTGGTCTGAAACATGCTCAGCCCCAAGCCATTCCACTACACAAAACCCACACACGGAAGTCTGACTAAGCCCTGGAGATGACACTACTGTCCAACCACGCTGGGAAAAAGTCCCTCAGAAGAACTCATCTGTTCAGCATTTTTTGTTAACCCATAATACTGCAGTAAGAGCATTCCTTCTTACCCCTTCAGACCAGAGTACCTTATACGAACAAACATTCACCCTTTAAGGTGCTTTTTCCAGAAATCGAGGCTTATCTTTCCCTTGCTTCGAAGGCAGGTAGTCTGACAAGAATCAGTAAGAACTGCACAAACCCTTGAACAAACAAAACCCTGTTGAACTGCCAGGGAGTGTTATATATCTTTAAAATTAGTACCAGTCCTTTCTGAACACCTTTTATGCCGAACACCAAAGAAACCACAAAAAAGCCCTGTAAATTCTTACAAAAGCCCCAGCCGTCACAGAAGGATGTTCCTGAAGCACGAGCAGCCAGCTGGCTCTTGCGGACAGTGTTCCACAGCCACCTTCTGCTGCTCTTCAGGAAATCCCCTGTATTGAGGCTGTCACTGCCTGGCTATTACACTCCCACCGCACAGTGTCCTCCACACGGCTTCCTACCGAGTTAAACAGAAACCATTACGGTTCTCGTACTTAAAAGACGCAGCAAGGAACCAGCCATGATCACGCACACCAAAACCCAAACAAAACGTTACCCAAGCCTTTCTTCACAACGGCCTTCGCTGGCGGGGTGGGACGGCGAGCCGCGTTCGTCCGTTCTGCTGGGCCTTCTCTGCAGTCTTCTCCTTTGTAGCCGGGACAACATCTCCACTCCAGCTCCGTCACGGTCTTATAGGCAACCGTGTACCGAGGTCTGAAACTCGTTCGGTATCTGCCAGAACAGAAAGTGTTTTAAACGACCAGTAACCTAGCCGCCTGTTGAGGTTAAAGCTAAAATTAAAACAGGGTTTTTAAAGCAAAAACCAATTACTTTCATCTATGATTCATTTTCTCCTTCAACCACCAGAAGAACAAATGTTTCTGTCTAGGTTTTAAAGCTACCTGCACTCAGCGCAGCTGTGTCAGGGAGAGCAAATACGGCCCCAGAACAGGGGCTCTGTACGAGCAGAGAGATAACGTGGTGGGAAGTGAAGGTTCAACTCAGCAGACGCTTCTGAGGGTATCCTCAGCCTTGTACTAAGATGCAAAACTCCTTATTGTTTAAAAAGAATCAGTAACCAGCTACCAGATAGAAAGAGTTAAATCTTTGAATAGGAACTGTTCCACAGCCAGTGTAAGTCACGGAGTTACAATTACTCTTCACAGCTTCTCTTGCCATGCACGCAAATAATTGCTGAAATAATTCTGTATTTTTTTATTCAGCATCTTCCACCTCCAGAGACCAATTTTTAATATAACATCCCACACCTGACAGCCATTTGCTGTCCATTTTTGCTAAGCTGCTTAGCAAACTTGCGCAGGGGGTTAAAATGTTCACTACTAATCATGACTTCATTTCTTTTCCAACCGTATTCTTCCCAACACTGACACAATATATTCTAATTTTTTCACTTGGGGAAATCCTCAGTGTTCTTTTGCATTATTACTCTATCTACAGCTTCTCATTTAAGGGGAAAAAATTACTTTGTCTTGAGACAACATCGTATTTTTTCCCCACTATTTTTGGGCCAAAGAGTGGTTTATTCTAACAAGCCCCTCCGGATGCATTTCTCCGGTGAATCTTGTGGGCTGTGGCTCCGTCTGTGAGCTGCTCCGAGCTGCAGCACTCTGCCGTGCCTCTCAGCTTTTCGAGGCCTGGCTTGGAGAACATAAACTCAGCAGTGTGCTTCCAACTCTTTTTTACCTTCCTATATGAAACAGCTGCAGCCTGCGCTCCAGCTCATCAGCCCTTTGACAGTTTTCACTGAAACATCTGCTGAATCCTGTTTACATTTGTAAAGTAGAGACATCCCCAAGGTCAAGTGCTTTAAAAATTAAACAGGAGTGCAATGCAGAGGGCACCACGGGGAAGGACAACAGCCCGGCCACCCAGGAACTGTCTTCTCCTTCTCCCTTATCTGAAGCTTTAAACCCCATCTCACGCAGCTACTTGGAGCTTGATTCCTTTCCTCCCAACGAGCTGCCGGAGCCCGCGCAGCGACAGGATTAGCTGGATGCTTTGGTGTTCTGAAGTGGGTTTGAGAGTCATCGCAACCTCTCTCACAACCACCACATCACTGCGACGCAAGCTTTGAACTTCCAGATCAATTTTCACATGCCGGAAACGGTCGCACATACTTTCCTCTGATTTCCACAAAATGCTTCACTGCTCCAAACTCTGTGTGTGTTCCTCCCTCCGCTGTCAGGGCCAACCTCCTTCCTGAAATGGCAGGGTTTCGACTGCCTTCAAACACCGCTATGCTTCTCTGTTTCTTCCTGAGAAAGCTTTGAGAACACAGCTGAAACACATTTCATACAAGGAGTAAGAACTACTTTGATGCAAACCACGCACATCTTTCCTCAAGTTACAGAACGAGGCTTTTCTGCCATTCCTGTCATATATTTGGCAACCTGCTTTTGTACACCTCCTCTACAGTCATTGCCATCAAGGCAGACACCTCCACCTCCAGATGACTTCAACGTTCAACGCGTAAGACACAGACACCCTCAGATGACACCTTCGACACTCAGATAAATCACAAGGCGCAATATACAAATCACAAAGAACGATATACAACTAAAAGAAATGAAGCTTAGTATTTTTCATATAGGCAAATTATAAAACTTTTCCAAATTCCATCTTAAAAATAAAAAATAAGCAAGCTTGATTCTCAATCTTATTTCACAGATTCATGATCCTAATAGGCCGTAAATGTTTTAATACGATTTAATACAAAAATGATTTGGCATACAGAGGAATCCTCCCATTTTAAATTACAAAATATAAGCACTGTGCATCTGCAACTTTTAAAACGTTGTCTCAGTCTACTCCTTACCATTTCTTGCAAGCCTGAGAGCTCAAGCAAACTCAGGAACTGGGTCTCATTTAATTTCGTCTGTGGCACTTCAAATACAGACTAACCTGAATCCTAAACCACAACTCTCCCAGAGCAAAAATAAGCCAGAAACAAAATGCTTCCGAGTCTGGATGCAGAACACCTTTCTTATTTTACATCTTGGACCACAGCTACTCATGGTGTCTACCATGGCTCCTCTCCACAGCCAGCCCTGCGGAAGGGACACCACAGCCAGTCCCCTTTATTCCTGCAAGGCTGGGAAATGGGGAAACAGCTCCCTAGCACTTTTCTAATTTCACCCCGGTCACACAGAAGTTACCTAAAATCACAGCTCCTTTGCTACAGCTTCCTCGCTGTGATATACTTCACCATTCCTACCCCAACTGCTCGCTCCTGGTGCCAGCAAACACACACGCTCCGCAGCGACACGCGGCTTCTCCAGCCAGCTGGGCAGAGCTCCACAGTCAGAACATACCATGCCCAAGCTTCACACCCTCTACCCCGTAGCTGGGAATCTTCACACAGTCACCTGGTGCAGCAATTTGGTCACAAGGGCTCACACAAAAGTTTCATAAAGTCTCCTAAAGAACGGAGGCTCCGCTTTAATACGTGCTGGAATGTAATTTTAAAAATGGTACAGCGTTAAATCTTCCTCCAGTTGACTCGGATTCTATTACTATTCAAGTAAGTGTGGATAGAGACAATTCTTTTCACAAGTGTCTCAAAGATGTATTTTTTAAAAGCCTGATGTGGTGAGAAGTCACAGGCAATACACCAGCACGCACTGTTCCCAGTGACCCCATCCTCTTGCGGACTTCCAGCCCGAGATGATGGTCATACCCTTGCAGTGACTTCAGCTAAACCCCACAAATGAAATCATTCTTTTAGACAGCTTGAATAAAGGGAGGTTTCAACAGTCTCTAATCTTTCCTCGCAACGGGGAAAATAAGAACAGCTGGTTTTTAGGAGTCTTTCCACAACAGGCTTATAACTCCCAACGCCTACTACCTTAGCCATGAGTTCAACATGCTGATCAAATGAGGAAACACTCTCGGAACACTCATGCAAACCTCTAATATCGACCCATTTCGCAGGTGAAATGAAGCCACACAGTGTGGCAGCAGCATTCAAATATCACTCCTCTTTGAGAGAAAAGGATTTTCTTAGGAAAATGATTAATTAAACACACGTTTGCTGCAAACGCGAGACATTCTGACTAGAGAACGAGCTACAATTTTCTCATGGTGCTAAGCCACAGAAGGAAGCAGTTAGCACTGATATTTGGAATGTCACCTAATAGCAATAAAACAAATCAGAAACATTTGGACGAAACTGGTGGGAAAACACATGGCTTCATTCTGTAACTAGATATTAAAATTCAACCTTTTGGGAAACACAAGGAGATAAGGGCCACCACATCCTCGCTGCGAGGAAGGGACTGCAGGATCAGCACGTGGTTCCACATCGGCCGCGTATAAAATGTTTATTCTGAGCACAAAACTTCAAGGTTGGTCCAAAATCCTGTACTCGTTGGAACAGGTCCCATAACTTCAGCAGCCGGCAAGTCACAGACTTATTGACTAGAAGATAATGAACCTTCACCATTTAACACTTTCACTGAATGTGGATCCGCTCTTTGTAAATTCTACAGTCTGCTCTCGCACGTCCCAGTCACCCAAATCTCCCAATAAATTGTTTGCAGTGAGGGTGCTGAAGTAGCACAGAGACAGCCCCCGAAAATACCACATAGGAGATAGCATTAAACGCCATCATATTGTCACCAAACATTCTTTATTTGGTAGGCTGCAAAGGCTTCTGCTGAACATAGACCAAAGTCAGACACTCAAACCACACCATCACTAAAGCAGAACCAGCTGATACCAAGTCTTCTGTTCCCCAGCCCCTACAAACGGTGGCAGGAATCCCAGTTCCACCGAAATCACAGAGGCTTTCAGCAATTGTCTCTAACAG
The DNA here is from genome assembly GCA_033124195.1 of Coracias cyanogaster. Taxonomy (NCBI): domain Eukaryota; kingdom Metazoa; phylum Chordata; class Aves; order Coraciiformes; family Coraciidae; genus Coracias; species Coracias cyanogaster. The sequence continues at coordinate 7,475 of JAVSBS010000678.1, read as the reverse complement.
TGAGTTTCAGCACACTCAAATGTCAGGTGCCTCCTTCAGTCAGAGTCTCCTTCTCTGGAGAGATTCCAAAGGCACCTGGACATGATTCTGGGCCCCCTGCTCTGGGTGAGCTGCTGGAGCAGGGGGTTGGACAAGATATCTCCAGAGGTCCCTCCCATTCTATGATTCTGTCAGGACACTATAGCTCCTACAGTAGTGCATCCACAATGAGTTCATAGAATGTTTAGGTGGGAAGGGACCTTCAAAGCTCATCTAATCCAATCCCCTGCAGGGAGCAGGGACATCTGCAACCAGAGCAGGTTGCTCAGAGCCCCGGCCAACCTCACCTGCAATGGTGCC
>JAVSBS010000675.1:60407-70679 GCA_033124195.1 Coracias cyanogaster | reverse complement strand
CCCCCCCCCCCCCCCCCCCCCCCCCCCCCCCCCCCCCCCCCCCCCCCCCCCCCCCCCCAAGAAAGAGAAGCAAACAAGAAAAAAAGGGGAAAAAAAAAATCAAAACCAAGCCAACAAAACTGCCCATTCAAAAATACCTGAGTCTTCCCACTGACCCAATAAATCCATTTTAAAGGGAGTCAGCAGCTCAAGCCCTGCAATTAGCAAAGGCTTTGCGGGCAGGGAAAAGCAGGTCCTCAGTCAGCTGCCAACTTTCAGAGAGCAGCTACAAACATGAAGGTCCAACAGGATCATCACAGGCTTTATGTTAAAATTGCAGCAAGGATCACTGCAAAAAGATGGGGTGTGGGTGCAGGGAAAGGGGCAGGGGCAAGAAGAGAGATTTGCTCTCTCTTGCAGACACTTTCCTTTTTTGTTTGTAGGTCCTTAATTTCTTGTGCACATGACCTAGTCAGATTTTTTTTCCATGTATCCTACCACCTCATACATTTTTAGATATTTTAGGAGATTATTGATTGTATTTTTGAGGCATACATGAGTATGCCTAGAAACACATGAACGTGTCTTGGTTGGGGTCTAACCCTAGAGCCTTGGTGACGTTTTCTGTGTGATCATGCATGGCCCAGACAGCAAAGCCTTCCTCCCCTCTGCCATCAGTTATTCATGTAACTAGCCCCACGCAGAAACCAGTAAAAGCGGTCCAAAGTTCATGTTGGAAATATCAGGCTCAAACTGGGTTACTTGCTAGCTGAGAACCAAAATGTCTTGAAAGCTTTGAGTCAAAAATAGTTTTTTCTTTCTTTTTCACACTTCTCAGGCAAGCACAGAAAATAAAATGGACTGAAGTGATTTTCAGAAATAATTATAAAACAGCTTGTTTCTGGGTTAAGACCTGCATATGCCAAGCTGTAGCCAAGAATTTAATTTTTCTTTTTTTAGATTTTTTTTCTTCCCCTATCTTTGAAACTCTGAAAACAGAATACTTTAATTGAGTCCACAATAGTTGGTGAATCAACTAATATGTTCATGTTACTGTTGTGGGTTCTTCCTTTTTCTCCCTATGTCTGAGTGTCTATTTCAAGATACAGAACATTTAAAAAAAAAAAAATTTAAAAGGTGTGATTTCCATATTTTACCCTTTCCAGATAGAAAGGGAGGCAAGCATAGCACCCCAAAGTGATCTGTCAATATAAATCAGGTGATGAAACCTGATGATAATACTAATTTTTGCAACCAATGCCTTAAGTTTGGTAAATTATATGTATTGTTTAAAAAAAAAAAAAAAAAAAAAAATAGAAACAGAATATGAAAGCTTTTCTTTCAGTGTGAAGGAAAAACAAAACGAGAATTAGAATTTTAAGTCTTAGTTGCCCAATCTGTAGCTCTAGACATTCTACTATTTCTCTTACCAATGGTATTGTCATGTTTTTCTTTTCAATGGTGTGATGAATAAGTTGGTAGAATGGGGCAGAAGAGGCAGTAAAGTAGGTTAGTGTGGTCAGCCACAAACATACCATGGATTTTACAGCATGTATTGTATGATCAAGCATTTAAGACATGCCTTTTATTTTTTTTCTAACCACAACATTATTTGCGTTACAATAGCTTTTTGCTTAGTAACACTTCAAGAAGTTGAAGAGCTTCTTGATAACCCCTCAAGGAGTGTTATTTAGGCGCTGAGAAGGACTGTAGTTTTGCACATTATAGCAAGGGATTGCCTTTTTTTTGGGGGGGGATGCTCATCGTTGTCATGGGTGACTCTTTGTCTGATAGTAACGCTTCAGGAAATACCATTCCACAGAGCTCCAAAATAACAAGCAAAGGAAATAATTTATCAAGGCCTTTGTTAAAAGTATTAACAGGAAAACTTTCCAACTATGATTTTTGGGATGATGGAGTAATCTCCAGAAGCTGGGGCTTGCCAGGCTTATCTATAGAGAAACTGAATCAAGTGTCAAAGGTATTTTGCATGGGGTGATCTTGTGCTGCAAGGCGATGGATACCCTGGAGAACTAAGCCACATAGTTCCTACCTAAAGTTGGTCATGCTCACTGTCTTAAAAGATCATGGTGTGGCCTAATATTTGGGACGTTTTTCTCCCCTGTGGTCAATATCTATAATTCTGTGGTTTGTGTGTAATTCTAGATGACAAATACAAACTTCCAGTAGGGTCTGTAGCAAAAAGGGTGATGTTATATGGGGATGTACATTACATAATGTTATGCAGGGTGGCATGGTATAAGAAGTTACCACACCGCGGAATTAGGCTTTCTCATGGTATTTGTGGTCTTCTGTATATTGAGAGCTGGGAAAACCATAAATGCTGTGGTAGATACTACTCTTGTGAGTAGCAAGTGATTTTGGTTGGGGGAAACTCTGGTAATGCATTTAACTCTTGAACTCTGTTGGTTATTTCAGTGGGAGGTAAGAGTGCTGGGGGCCAAACTGGAAAACATTCAGAAAAAAATCTAGGAGAGGAAAAAAAGAGAAAATCTGAAGTGATAATTGGAAATCTTTGTTTTTATGAGGAGACCTATGCTATTTTATTGACTATCTTATTTGTTAATACCAGCTTTTTTAGACATATTCCTGCTGGAAATTGTTTAGTTTCTTAATAAATTTTCAGGTCACTCATACCATCATTTTCAATGGATTTAGAATTGAATATTCCTGTCTTTTTTTGTCTCTTATTTCCTTTTTTTGAAAAAAAAAAACAACTATTATTGTGTAAAAAAACCACAAAAAACTGTGGAATTTTTTTGCATGAGCAAATTATCACAGTTGTCCTGAAAAATATCTTCCCTTTATAAAATCTTTGGACATTTTGGACTTGATTTAGTTACCTAGTAACTGGCATTTAATGCCACTTGAGAGGATGCTGAGTATCACAGTGGCCCTCACCAGGCTAGTGGGTCTAGCAGAGACTATACAGGGAAGTTGTGTTAGAAATTGAGTGCTAAAAGCTGGGTGAAATCTCGATGTCTTAGAGCATTTCGGAAGCATTAGATGCCATATTTAGGGAGATTAATAATTGTATTTGACTACACTCTTTTGTTTTTCACTTTAAAAAGTATATAATCTCATAAAATATAAGTTTATAAAAAATTAAGCATATATATTTAGTGGGAAAACCTTTTTTTTAAAAAAAGGAGTTTTAAGAAATCCTGATATAGAAACGCGTTTTATCCAACTGTACTGAGAAAATACATTTTATAAAGAAGCATTCCTTTCTCCTTCCCTTACACGTTGCAATTTGCACTGTAGATTTACTATTGTAGGGATTATAAAACATATTAATGTAAGTACTTAGAGAGGTAGTCACACTGTATTTTAATTTCAAAGTTACGCATGGTACAAAGTCTTAAAAGTGAGAACATAGCATAGCTCTCACTTGAGTTTTTAGCTCTCATCTGAATGTTAACACTATTCAGTCTGTAGCGTGCTTGTTGTCAGCAAAAGTAACAGGGATTGTTCAGATCTCTTGAGATCAAAGGTCCTATTTCCCAAGTCTACTGTAATAATCTAAGCCTAATCAAAACCCTTCATGTGGACAAACACCTCAGGGTGAACTGTGAGAATGATGCCTTTTGAAATCAACCTATGAATCTGTGGCTTTCGTTTCAATGTGTTGTCTCTTGTTCATATAATTACTATTATTATTTATACAACATAACTGGTAAAATTTTGAAATAATCAGGATGTGGATGATTGAATAAAATCGAACAAACATTTTATAATATTTCTTGCCCATCTACTTCACAAGCAGTGTCAAAGACACAGCCAAATCTTGTGTCGCTGTTGCACACTTTTGGTTTTTTTCCCCTCCCTATTAACAGCTGATATAACTTGGGAGAGTTGGCTCATCCATGAGCTGCACTCTGGGCTGACATTAGGACACATACGAGCAGGAGATATTCTGCAGTGACAGTAGCCTGGAGTTAGGTTACACCAAAATCCTGATATAAACCTCAACAGACACTAAGCATAGCATTACTCACCTCTCACAAGCTGAGTAAAGATTATAATAAGAGGCATCTTTAATGTGAAACAAGTTTTAAAATTGTTACCAGAATTGGCCCCAATTGGGTTCATCACACTTTTAAATCCATGAACTGTAAAGATTGGACTGGGTAGATTGTTAGAAGGTGAAAAAAATCCCTTGAAAGAGAAGGCAGAGTGTTATTGCTGAATTTTTCCTTGTTGTAGAATACCAAAGTAATTTCTTTTTTCCTTTTTTTTTTTTTCCCGGTGTAATCAGATAATTAAAAAACAAACAAACAGGGATTTCAAAACACATTTCCATCAAGCAACATTATGTGCTTATGATACAGAAGATTGAGAATGGCTTAATTAAGTAGATAGCAGCAGTGAAGGGAAGATGGATGTGAGGAGGAAGAGATTGCTCTAGGAGGAACTTTCTTTAGCTGGTGTCAGATGCCTTTCTAGAGACAGAGCATCGATGTAAAAGAAAAATAAAAATACAGGAGAAAAATGGTGAGAAGATTATATCACTCTAGTACTATAAGCTATTTCTTACTGTAAGAAAAGTTAGCTGCTTGCTCAGTGTTTTGTTCAAATATAATGTTGACATCAACTGAGGAGACAGGTTAACTAGTTTCAGAATAAGTAGTAGCCAGTGCTCAGAAAAACAGTTTGCTATTGCATCTGAACAACTAGATAAAGCTGCATGATGCTGGACTTGAGATCGACATGGATAGATCAGGACAGAATTGGTCCTACCTAGAAAAAAGGGTGCACTTGGGAGGGCAAATCAGTGGTGTGAAACTGTGTGAGGACATGAGGACTGGAGAGTGATAACAAAAAGGTACCCAAAACAGCTGAAAGAGCCATACTGGGGGTTTGTGGTATCATCAGCTGTCCTGCTGAATCCAGGAAAAGAAACTTTTGGGTTTTGCCATGTTTAATGCTTTTCACAAATGAAGATGCTAAAGCGACTTAGAGATACGTATTTTTGAATCAGAGCCACATGATAAAGCATTCAAACATAATGCAAATAATTGCAAACTGATGTATCCATCAGTTTTGGTTTTTTTAAAATGAATAAATAATTTAGCTTTACACATGGGCAATCGTTGCTAAAAATTGCAAATCAGAACTCTTCTGTTTGAATGTATTTTATTTCGTTAATGGATTCACTAATATGAAAGGCATCTAATTGTATAATGTATTATTAGTCATCTTCTTTGGCATCCTATTAACTTTAAACAATTCTAATATTTAACATTTTATAACATGCACAACAAAGTTCCTCTATCTCCAGCAGAGGAAAAAAAAAGCTTTAACAATAAAATTTTCATAACTCTTTCCACTGTGTATGTTGTGATACATGTTTGAGCAGAAACATTGAAAACTGAAGTGTAAAATAACAAAGGCACTTTAAAACTATACATTGTAATGTACTGTGGTCCTGTAAACACAAGACCTAGAATATAATTCAGTCCAATTTATTTTAAAATTGAGTCTCATATGAGGTGTGATGGTATATAACCAAGGGTATCTACTAAATGTCTTTTCAGTGATAGTTGAACTGGAGTGTATAAAATGGTGATTAATGCCTATTAATGGAAGAGGTCTTCACCACAAGTTGTGAGCACTGTGGTTGTGGCTAAGTATAATAATCACACACAGAAACACTGATAATCTCTAGCAAATCCCCAAGTTTTCCTAGGCTAGGAATAAGATGACAGGTCACATAAGAAATTTTCACCTTGTGGCATTTTTTTGTCTTGTTTTAGTAGGTCAAATCTTGTCCCTGTGTTGCCTGGAAGTATTACGGGAATGAGCAATGTCTAAGCTGCTTAACAAATGCACACTTTCCTCACACCAATCTGTTTTCTGGGGACAGCCAGGCTACTGCTATATAGCATCCTCTCGGCTGGGTGCTATTAATGTTAATAAAATGCACTTAGCACTTAACATCTCAAGATCTCTAAAGAGCTTGCAAAGCAGCATCATTATCTTTACATTATGGGTACGGAAAATGAAGGATAGGAGAGTAAAAGATTTGCCCAAGTTTCCATGGTAAATTGGTGACAGAGCCAGGAGCAGAGCCAAAGTCTGTTGATTTATAGTCAGCCTCCTATGTAGTGTGCTGTGCCATTTCACCAAACTCTACTTGCCAAGTCCCTGCTGTGTACAGAGTCTTCAGATAAGGCTGCAATCGCCTCCTGAAACGTGGATTTTGGGCTCAGAATAATGCAAAATCAAATTAGATCTTCAAATGCAGGTCTCCCCTGTGATGCATCTCCAAGTGCAGGGCCACCTGTGCAATGGACTGCTGTGCAAAGATCCATGAATAAGCTGCTTTAAATTTCTCTGTGCTGGGGCTACAGGGTAAAGAGACCTAGTCCTTGAGGAGGCAAGTATGTTATACATGTGAATGAGGTCCTGGTTTTCATTCCTGTGGTGCTAGGGATGCATCACCACACATTGTGTTTTGCATGACTAAGCCTCATGGAACTATGTGTTTGCACTGAGTTGCTTTTGAAAATGACTACATCGAGATAATATATGAGCAGATATGTATGTTGAAGGGCTTGTGCTAACATCTCTGTGAGATACCAAAATATTACTAGCTATATTTGGCAAGTAAGAAAACGAGGAGCTGAGTAACATGCCTAAGGAAGTTTGTGATGATTCAGGAATATAACCCAAATCTCCTTGTTTCAAATCCTTTGCCCTAGCCCCAGGGTCATCCTCTTTTCTGCTCACTTAGGAGACACAAATACAAACCAAAACACCAACTGTCTTCCTGCCACCATGGATCACAGGAATGAGCAGGTAGCCAAGGGATAGTTTCAGTCAATGCATACAGCCCTTATAGGCAAGTATTCTTCTTCACAGGAGTGAAAAATCTTCAGATTTTCCCTCACTGTTTTATATCTCTGTTTACAGTAATTGTATCAGTTGTAATGCTAATGTCAGTGATTAATTTCTTTAGTGTGTTTGCACGTGTGTGCCTGTGTTTCAGATTGCCCTTAAAGAGCAAAATTATGTAGTGAACAGGGTAACCAGGAATTACTTGTGTTAGGCTAAAGGAAAAATGTAATGCTTCCCAGGTCTCTGATTGCCTTCTGGGTTTCCTGAAGGGCCATGTCTTGCTCGGACTGAGCTGGAGTTCTCTTGCTTTCAGATTAAACATAATCTGAGGTGCTGTGTTACCTACAAAAGGGTATTTCCCCTCTGGTGAGCCTCTATGCAGGCCTGCACTAGTCAGTCCTACTCATGGTGCAGGCAGCATTTATCCTTGGCATTCGTTCTTCCCTCTGTCAAACTGGTTTTAACCACCTCTGGTCACATCTCAGCCAAATCTGAATGTACTGAAGTGCTTCCCCCAGTTCCTCTAGTCCAGTTCACTGCAAAGGTGCTGCAATTCAGGCATCTGCTTACTTTCTTCCCACTATTGGACTAAGGATTTGGAGTTCTGCCAACAGAAGATAGGGCCATGCAATGGCGTGATTTAATATAAATACAGGGCAATAGTTGTTTGTTCTTTAACAGACTTTCTGGTTCCAGTCTCAGTGAATAGGTGTGTGTGTCTGAAGTCAGCTTGGCTATTCACAGCTTCAGAAATGTGTGTGTATCTGCATACAGCTTGACAGTATTTTTTTTCCCACTCTGTGTCTAAATGGGCCCTAAAAATTTGAGCTATTCTTTCTCTCTCATCCTGTAAGTGATATAAGAGAGCTCTGAAAGACTTTAGATTTGCAGTGAAGCTCATACTGCTATGTAATTCTGTGTATCTGTGCTGTTGAAAATGAAGAATTTAGGTCAGGCTTTGTATAAAAAAAAAAAGCTAATATAAGGTGGACAACTTCATTATACATCCCTATGCATTTAAAAGTTCCAGCTGGGAGAGAAAGCAAGATAGCCAGAAACACAAACATGTGTTGGATTATTTCTTGTTAAGGAAATGTAGAACTGTGAAAGATTGACAGCACGGGAAACTGGAGTCCTCCATTTATCCACACTTCATTTCTAATATCTGGCTTCAACAGCAGATTGTAACCATAGAAAGGCTATAGACTCTGGGTGAAATGGCACTCCCTTTTGGATCCAGTTTTATAAAAGAAAACAATTATTCACAGAATGCATGTCTTTATTCTTTATTGCACATTTCGAAGTCTCCATGAATACTCATTTGCATGTGACAGCTAATGCTGCATCTTGTATTGGCCAGTAAGAGGCATGATTGCACTAAATTGGAAGCAGCAGGCACAGGTTTTCTTTTAAGAATGGGGGTGGGGGTAGCCATCCACTCCTACTGTTCTCAAGTCTTCAGTCAAAACGATTTTAGAACAGTTGCAAGTCTAGTTACTGGGATAATAAATCCGAAATTAACTGAATATGCAGATTTCACTTCCATTAGGTTACACTCTTTAAATTGACATACCCTTCACTTTATCTTTTGTTAACAACCCCAACTTTTAAAGCAATTGAGAAGTGGAGAATTGAAAACACTAAACTTGTACTTCAGGAGTGAAAAATGAGGGCAGCAACATTCCCCAATTTGATATTATTATTCTTTTCTCCCCTCTTTCTTTTTTGATAAACCTAAATAAATACATTTGCTCACCCTGCATAATTTTTCCAAATGATCTTGTTATCTGAATGACACACAGGATAGCAGAATTCCAGCAATGCAGAAAGGCTGCTGCCGGCAATGCTTACAATAAAAATCTATGTACACAGCAGCAACAGAAAATATTTATTTGGTAACACTTTCCTAGTCCCTTTTGAAATGCATGCAGTTTTGACTCAGAAGCACTAGAAGATATTGAGATAAATGGTTCTATGTAATCCCTTTGAAAATTATCTGGAATATAATGAGGACAAAAGCAGCTACTTGAAAACTACCTGAAACTCTTTTCTTAAATTTAATCTCCCAGCAAAATAAGACAGCGTAGAAATTAGCTGCTTATGAGAGTGAGGAGATTAAGAAAAGCACCTTGAAAAGGATCATTGTGGAAAACAGTGTATCACGATCATCCATTTCGAAAAAGTTAAGTTGAAAGTTGCTTTTTTTCCTCCTATTTCCTGACAGTTACAAGGCTGTCATACTTTTTGTTAGAAAGTCCTAAAATGTGATATGAATTGTAGTTAAAACATCAGAAAGTTTTTCATGCATGCAGTTTAACAACAAGATTACCTGCAGTATATTTTCTTCCAGCAAGAAATCTATGTAAAACCATTGCATTCCAGTAACAGACAGGACTTACTTTGTAAGATGGATTTCAAAAGATCTGGAGGCTTCTGTTCCTTATAAAACTATGCCAAAGTCTATTTAAGTGGCCAGTAATATAAACATTATGCTACTAACACTGAACAGTTTATCACATAAATATAATTGTCTTCTTTTAGAAGAATAATAAAAGCCAAATCCATATGTTACACATTATTTAAAATTGTTTTCTGCAAGATGTATTAATCCCAGTGAAGAAGCAATTCTTCTACTATGAGTACAACAGCAGTTTTATTTTATTGCATTGTCATTGTTTAATTTGTTTGTTCCCGGTAGTAGTTTCACAGATTTTTATGAACTGTTACTTTTATGGAAAGTCAAGTTACAAATGACGGACGCTGTTTGCTTTCAGGAAAAGAAAGGTCATGAAGGTAGATAATGTATTTATTTATTTACTTACTGTACTCAACTTTAAAAAAAATCCCTCAATTCTTAGCAGAAGCTAAAATAACTTGTGGTTTTTTAGACCCAGGAGGCACATATTTTGATATTGCTCCTCAGCAACAGTGCTAGCTCCGCCGTCTATTCAAATTTGGGAGTAGAATTTAAAGCTCGGATAAACAACGTTTGGTAGCAATGGCCGTGCAGAGCTTACAGTTTATCTTTACAGAAATGTGATCTTGCAGTTAAATGTCATTTTGTGTATTTGTTTTTATGAATTTGAGCTGAATGCTATAGTACTAACTTATTTGCTAAAAAAACTCACCGTTCCACTTTGGACTAAGTAATTCTCCATTGATTAAAAAAAGCTGGTTTTTTTCCTAGGTAATGTAAGGCTTAATTTTGATTTCTTCTATTCTAGAATTTAAAATTATTAACTGTCATGTGTGAACCCGAACTGTAGATTACTCATAGTGTAGCTTAATGACAAGACTTGACTTTAAATAACTTTGAGACAAAAAGCAGCTCTCAATAATTAACTGTTTAAATGCAACACGGAAAAACGGCTTAAGATGCTGAAATATTTTGTGCATGTTCACATCCGTAAATGAGGCTGAAATATCTGGCCT
>JAVSBS010000675.1:34979-60307 GCA_033124195.1 Coracias cyanogaster | reverse complement strand
AAATATCTGGCCTATTTAAACATGAACAAATCTAAAAATATTTTCATTTAAATATTAATTAAAGCAACCCCACCAATAAAAGTCTTTGTAAGGCACCTAAAAAGTAAATGTAAGAGAAAGTACATAATGTCAACTATATGAAGTATGTAGATTATAATACAAATCAAAAATAAAGTACAAGAAAAATAATAAGAAACAAATATTATTCCTTTTTGTTTCCTAGTTAACTCTTCGTCATTAAATGTACAAAATGCAAGAGAGGCTTTCTGAACTCAGATACACAATGACTGGTTTTAAGAGCTTTAAGAAATTTCTTGGTGCTACAAGAATGCACATTATCTGCCTTCTTTTAACCAGAGTCTTCATCAGCTGGAATACCACCAGGTTTCTTATTTACTGTCCATATCCCAATAGGAAGTATATTGCCATTGCTTGTGAAATAATGATCAGATCCTACAAACAGTTATTCAGTGGGGGGGTTTTTGTTTGTTGTTTTGTTTGGGGTTTCTTTTTTTTTTTTTTTTTTTTTAATGGGTTGTGGTTTTAGCATTTCTTTCACTGAAGTTAGTCACCAGCAAAGCTCAATCTCATGTTTGCTCTGTTCTGTACCACTTTTAGTCACCCCAGTTTTGACTAAGATATCTTTTACTTAAGGAAAACAAAACACCAAATCACAATTTTTTCCTTTTTTGCTTTTTATCCTGGTATACATTCTTCAAACTGGAGGATGTGATATGCATTAATACATATATATTTGTATAGGCAAACAGGCCTATGTTTAAATAGATGCCAACTCTGAATATCTGAGGCTTAATGTTGGAGCTCGCCGTGGGCTCTTGTGTCAGTTCATCTCTTTGTGCTTCCATTTCTCACTGCACCTTTTGTCTGCCTCAATTGCTTAGATTATAAACTTTTTCTCACTCTCCCTATGTGCTTTTATAATGCCTGACACAATGGGGCATGGAACTTATTAGGGCATCTTGTCACTGCTGTGGTTATAATAATCCAGATGGTGATACTACCACTACTATTATTAATAATAATAGTATTAAAGTACCACCACCAAAAAACCCAATAATAATCATCATTATGCTCTTTTCTGAAGAAGAATGTTCGTAAGTGTGAAGCCTTCTTAATCCAAACTCTATAGAAAGTCAGTAAAAGTTTTAATCAATGAACTTTTAAGGATGTATTTATTAATTTAGACTTTGATATTAAAAAAACAACCCACATTTATGTGCTGCAGCTTTAGAACTAACAAGATGAGTTTCAACATGGCCATGAAAAATCTTACTCATTGTTTCACATTATCATATATATTGTCCTAGACTTATATGTGTGAGGTTTCTTGTTTGTTTTGGTTTTTTGCTGTCAAGGAAATTACAGCAACACATTTTTATTTCCTTTGTCTGTGTGACAGAGTGGGATACACTCAGGTCAAATGTTGAACTCCATTTTATATTATAAATACATTTTAGATTAGGGCATACTTCTTGCATATGTAAGCAAGATTTATTAGGAGGTATTTCAGTCACTCTTCAGCCTGAGAATAGTTGTTGACACTTCATTAAAGAATATCTGGGATATTTTTAACCTAGATCAGTTCTGTGACCCACTTTGTAAGGCAGCCTCAGTTGTGTAGGTGCAATTTAGCAGACAATGAACTGTAGCCCGGCAAGTCAAAATGAGCGGGAAGGGCTGGACAAGAGTGTTTTTAACACTCATTGAGCACTGAAGGCAGCATCTTGTAGATCACCCTGCCAAAACCATCCAAACAACTGCCCAAGATCGTTAAATGTAATTCTCTCCTGAATAGCTGTCTGCTTCCTGAGTAACAATAGAGTCTACATGGGAACCAGGAGGGCAACAAGCTAATGTGGCGGTGGGGCACAGACAGAAAATAATATGGGCTGGGTCTGGAAAGGGTGTCTCTGGAGGGACTTACCATCATTATGAAAATCATTTTTAGGGGTGAGAAAGCAGGAAAGTGCTGCCCAATCAGGTGCACCATGAAGCCAGGGAGGAAGAGAAGCTGAGCAGGGCACAGATAGATGCAGGAGGTTTTGCAAATAATAATGATTTGGTGCTTCTGAAGAGTAAAACAGTGAGGACGTTGTGTGCTAAGGTTGTATTTTAGTCCTGTCAGCCACATCTCACTGGGGAAGCCACCACAGAGCCAGGGCTTGTGTCTGGGGGCATCCTGGGAGAGGTGGGGGAGTAGGACTAGGAAAGAGCCAAAAGTCAAGACAAATGGTGGGACAGGAAGAATGGGAATGGAAGGGCATTGCAGAGGTTACAATTTGGAAAATGAATAAACATGGCTCAAATTCATGTGACTTCAAGCACCAGCCTCAGAACTTCCAGCAGGTGGATGCTAGGGTGGAAGAAGCTGGATCCAAGACAAGACAATGGTAAAAAGGAGTGTGCTACATTTGAAACCTCTTCTCTCTCCTGCTTGATCCATGGGTATGTTTTACTTAGGAGGGAAAAAACATATTTCACATGCCTATTGCTGATTTATTCTCAGAGGGCCAGAGTTCAAATTTTATTCAAGTCAGATACCAAAACTTTGGATATTTCTCTTAGTTTTGTGGACTGCTAATAACTTCAAAATTTGACTTAATTTCCTAAGAACAGAGTTTCTCAAGAAATTCTCTGTACCTTATTAGCCTGGCAGGAGATACCATAAGAACTATAATTCTTGTATTAATTTGGTATTTTTGCTTTAAAACAGATTCTGTGAGTGGGAGAGGGAAGGTGGAATTTAGATACTTCAGAATTATTTGGCTCTGCATCAATGTATTCTAAAAAATAGATAATACTTCAGTGAAATAATTGAGATTTTACTTGTTTGAAACTCTTGCTTGTCTTTACCAACTCCCATTTAACAATAACCTACTGACTTTGAAATAAATGTGATCCTATATACTTCTGAATGCCACATATGTACTTCTGAGCTTCTCAAATCATGTTGAAGTCTTTGTATGTACAGAAGGCATTGGATGTCATCAAAGGTGTCCAGAAGCTGCCAAGACCAATGCTTAATTCTTCATGGCAAAAGACTAAACTCACAGTGATGGTGATGGGGTCTCTAATCTCCCAAACTACCAAATCCACAGAGGGAAGGAGCTGGGATTCATATGAGATGGGCTGTGATGAAGGACACATCTTGCAGCTCTCACACACCTATCACATCTTCTGTCATATATGTCTTTACCCCTGTAGGAGAATTAGGGAAGCACTTTTCAGTCTGCCATTTTCTATGGGTTTGGGAAAAATATGCAACCAATTTCCAAAGGCAGGATCCATGATAAAATAAAAATAAAATTGCAGGAAACATTTCATATGAAGGAGAAACATCAGCAGTGATAGAAATGTGGGTATTTGGGGTTTTTTGTTTGGTTTGGGTATTTTTATTTTTTAAAAGCTTCATAAATATATATTCTGAAGGAATATAATTCCCAAAGGCAAAATGGTAAGGAAGCTGATTCATTTTTCATGGTGTCAAGTTTGTTCCTGAACTGAAGGATTTCCCGTGTACTTAACAAGTGAACAAAGTCTGATTAAGGCTAAGAGTCTCTTGTTTAATTAAGCTTCTCTATACCCCTTGAGGGCACGCACTATCTTCATTATACATATAGGTAAACTACACCATAGAGAGGTAAGAGGCAATTCCTTTTCCCTGAGTAGAGCACATGAGGTAAGGACAAGACATCTCAGCAGGTTCTGAAAGAAATCCTGCCCTTCTTCAGCTTTGTGTCACCAATACCTCCTAATGCATGAGGTAGACCTGCAAATGCTATACTCACCTTCAAATTTTGGGTGTATGGTTGCTGTACATGGTCATGTCTGGGACAGGGCAATGTGCTTGCGCGCAGGGGATTTGGCTCCTACTTGTGTGTGCCTGGTATCCTTCTCCAGGCTGCTTCCAGACCTTTCCTCAATTTGCTTTGAAAAAGATCAGAAATAAGCTGTTGGGACTGCACAGGCTGTTAGTGGTGGGGTGGGGAGGAAATTCCCAAATCTGTTTTACTTTCCCGAGGAGAAATAATTTCTTCTAACACAATTAACAACACCACTTGCAATTTCTAAGGGCAGCTTTGAGGCCCTCGCACTTTAAAACTCTGCTGAGATGTAGGTTGTGTGTTTACTTGTCAGGTATAAGCAGTAGAAAAAATGTGTTTGCTACAAGAGGGTTTGCTTGTTTGTTTGTTTTAAGGTTATCAACGTTTTTCTAGAAGGATAGCCACCCTCAATCATACTGCTTCACGAGGTTGTGATGCTACCATGAAGCATGATGTTGTAAACTCATGCTAGCGTGCTACTATGTAGGTTATTGCAAGTTGCCACATTGCTATCTGCAAGAGAGCTATATCTCCTATTTCTCTTATGCTCAGTGTAACTTTAGCTACTCCACAGAAATACATTTTATTAGAAAACCTGCATAATACTGTATTGAAATTGTGATAAACTTACTGGAAGTATTTGACATTATCTTCTTCTTTTCTTTCTTTGATACCAATATTTTTTTTGCAGAGTTCTTATACAGACTCAACTAATTATTGTACCATATAATCCTGTGCCATCAAATAGACTAACACATTAGCTACTTCTCTCTCTCAATCTCTTCACGCTTGCTTTCTCTGTGAGACACATCAGTGACAGCAGTTAAGTAAATCAAAGTTTGTACGACTTGGGGAAAAATTGTCATATGCTACACCCAAAACCAGCTACTGTATTTCAAAGTTTTGGTTGAAGTAACAATTTCAAAGGACCTCTGTCATATGGGAAACTTTCTCTCCCACATTCCTGCACTATATACTATTGAAAGGCTTTAGTAACTGAAGTGCAGCAAACCCAAAGTGCCACTTTACCACTGGTTAAAAAAAAAAAAAAAAAGCAAACTAGCAACAGAGACAAACCAAAACAAAGTTAATCCTTCCTGTGGCTAAGCCTCATGTGTGTCAGTGTGTTTGTGTTTTGCTTCTTCTTCTGCCTTTCCAACAACGATGTTGAAAAAGTCAAAAAGTATTACAGGGGAAATACTCTAATTATTTTTGAATTCTCTGATCAATTCCCTGTAATTTTTGAATCTTTCTTACCAGTTGATTCCGGGCTGTTTCTTTTGTTAACATTTGCCAGGTATCCCTTAAGCATAGTGTATTTTTTTGCATAAGCTTCAGAAAAAGAAAGTATTTGGCTTTACACTTTGGGGTCAGACGTTTTAATTTGGGGGAGAAAAGGATGGGTAATTTAAATTACTTTCTTTTCTTTCCCCCCAGAAGAAAATGATCCTTCAAAAATGGCCTTTGGTTTTCTCTTTAGTCAATAAATCATGGGAGGCCCCAACCTAGTAAACCTGCCTTGGACTGAGGCTTTATAAGCACTTTAGAGTAGTAATTAATCAATGTACCACTCTTCAGTGGAGAACATAAGTAATAGGGAGCAAGGCAGGTAATGTTTTCTATAACAAGATAACACTAGAGCAGTGCCTGTGCTGGAGGCTGCTTGCAGACCTGCCTGGCACAGAGGCAAGCATCTTACTGGCGTTTTCTTTTCAATCATAAAGTACAACACAACCAAATCCTGGCCCTGGTGCTCCTTCTGTTCCCCACTGCCATTAAATGGGGTGTTTAACGGTGTCAGTCCTCTGCTTTGTTTTACTTTCACCATAGCAAGATCTAGGGAAATTTACTCTGCTCTTCAAAAGCCTCCATTCTGCATAGATGTACATGAGTGAAAGTTTGCAGAATACCTGTATGGTTTTTTTTCATACACAAATAGAAATTACCCAGGCTTGATTGAGGTATTCTTCTTCCTTGGTACTGAATTTCTACCTATATGAGGAATGAACAGGAATACTTGACAGTAATTGCTCCCTCAAAGTGAGTAAATTTAGCTTTTAATTAGATCTTTTCCTTTGTTTATTTGATATTTGTGTGTTTATTCTCTTGGTTGTAAACAGGCTACTTAAATGATGAACTGCAAAGGGAAAATGCAAATATTTATGGAATGATTTAGTGGAAATGGAGTATATGCTTTATGCCAACCACTGGCCTCAGTCAATAGGAATATTACCACCTTTTGGTATGTCTCCAATAAAAAAACACCTCTTACCAATATCTGATTTGATTTAATACTGGAAAAGGAATACAAAACTTTTAGGTTTCAGCTATTCTTTATGGTATGTTTTCTCATGAAACAATACCAAAAAAAGTAGCTCTTGACAAGTCACATTTTTCCACACAGTGATCTCTTGTTAGAGACCTGTGAGACTACTGTAATTTCCTTCCCATTACTTTCAATGAATTCCATGCACGCGAAAGAGAAAATGGATAGTGGAGCCTGAGTTCCTGTACTACCCGCTGCATAGGTACTAAAAGGAGTGTGGAGACTTACCGTGAGATTCCTTACATTGCTCTTCTGCTATACATTAGCTTTAATCTTCCACTGAGCAAAATATAGGCATTTTTAACAAAAATAATGAGAGTTAGCCCTTTGGAGACTCTATGGTATGGGTCAAATTTACCTTTTGGTATCCTGATGTAGAACTCTGAGATCAGAGAAGCTACACCAATGTAAAACAGGTGTGCATAGGCACATACATATATAGAGAGGGACGTGTATTTCCTTTCGTGTAACAAACATATATAATTCAGACCTTAGCTTCTACTGAAACAAGCCTTTAACTTTAAACTGTTATTTCTATCAGGGTTTTCACTAGCAGTGTCTCATCAACTCTAGATAAATAATATCACTAGATAACCCACCTTCATGTCTGCCCAAAGCAACTCATAAGTCTGAACATGCAAACATCATGATATCCAAGCACTGCAAATTCACACCAAACTTCCCTTCTGCTTAAAAATTTTTAGCAACCACAATACATGCATCCATTTCGCACAAATCACGTGCAGTTTTAGCTCTGACTTAGATCGAATTAACTCCTATTCCCAGTGCTATATCTTAAGTTATCTGGGGTTACTTTGCTGGAAAAAGGATTAGAAGCAAGTTAAGTTTGTGTGCTTCTGAGAAATAAGATTTTTGTCTCGGTTGTTTATATGTAGGCATTGAAAGAAATCTGGAAGCAACAGGGTATGTGGAGGAAGAGGGAAAGGGTTACAGCCTCAAGTTTCCCGAGAAGGACAGCTTGCAGTTCTGCTGCGGAGAAGGTTTCTCCATCTGGCAAGCCTCCTGGGACGCCAGACTGGAGCAACCAGTTTGCAGGAGCTGTACAGGGGGACACCTTCCCTGGCCGTCCATCACTGCAGCCAGCCCCATACTGGTGCCAGTGCTCTTGCTTCTACCCATCAGCCTCCTGCCAGTCTGCTCTGTGACGTGAACTGACTGCGTGGAGGGGCATGCGTGCAGTGGTGATGGTTGCTAAATCTGTTGAAAATGCAAGGATATAATATCAATGTACTCCAAGTAGTGTTGGTCAAAGTGTGAATGAGCCTGAGAAAAAACACAGGAGAATTAAAGCAATTGTCAAAGCAACAAAGGGAGTTCCTTGGGCAGCTTGTTGTACAGGCTGAATTAGGTTATGGGAATTAAAGAAAGGTGCTTTTTGTGTTTTAGTGAAACATTTCTAAACTGTGCAAAATGTGGAGGTGGCAGTTACTTTCAATATATATATTTACAAGCCTTTCCCCCATTCCACCCCACTCCTCAAACACAGTTTCCAGTGACATTAGCAATAGAGAAATAAGCTGAAAAATAGTTCTACTTCAAGAAATAGAGTGCTTTAGAAAACTCAGTTGTCTGTTGAGGAGTTGCATGCTATACCTGGAGACAAAATTCTACTCCACAGTGTAAAATAGCCCTCCTTTATGCCCACATTGCAAAGGAGTCTTAACTATAGCATTTCTGATAATGCTTCTGTAACGTGTGTGTATGTGTGTGTGTGTTCTCTGAGGCATTCATTTGGCTGGCACATTGGAAAATGGTTAACACAGTGAATGTGGGGTGTCATTTTTGTAGTGGAGAATGTGTGCCAGAAGAATTCAACTGTAACCACTAAATATTTGCTTAAAAATAATTTTAACCATCTGGACTCCTTTTTTTCTTATTATTCTTATTCTTCTTTTGAGGTGGGGTGAGAAGGGAGTATTTTAATAGGAATGATTTGTGGTTACAAAATGAATTTAGTTAATTTGGTTACCACCCCCATTTATATGATGACTACAAATAGTCCCTAACATCTGAAGTTTTAAAGAACCAGCAGATTTTTCTCTCTTGAGCTTCAGAAGCTGGAAAAGAACTTACAAAAGACAATAAATTGTTCTTGATGGAATAAATAGTTTGTGGGGTTGCTATTGTTCCTCTTGACAATACACTAACATGTGTTAATAGAGGAAGAATTGAAGAGCTTGCATAGTACAGGCTCTTCTGCCAGGCTAAATTTTTCCACTTTGGAATCAGGTTCCTCTCTTGCAGGACAGGGAAAACACAGTGCTGAGATTCCCTGGAGCCAGCACCTGCTGCTCGTCCCAGCACTGGGAGAGTGTTGGGGAGCCTTCAGCAGCAAGCTCAGAAGAAACAGTACGGGCTTTGGCAGGAACCTGAGAGGAACATGCAAACCTGTCTCTAGATGAGCCCTATTAGAGTTTATCTTTCAGAGGCAAGATGCCTGACATCATTTTCCTGGGCCAGAATAAGGATGTTTGCTAAAAGCAGGTTTAGAATAAGAGTTTTCATGTCACTAACGCTTAAAGGACTTTTACTTTTAATGTCTTACTTAAGAACATACACCTTGTTTTTAAATATTCAGAGTTCGGTGACAGATTTTTTGGTTCTGAATGCAGTTAAATATAGTCAAATATAGTTGGTAGATGTACATGTTTCTGTGTTCTGTGTCTTGCCTCAGCATATTAAATGATTGTTTTATGGAGCCTGCTCTAAATACGTCTGTTAAAAGATTCTTATCATGCTTTGAAATGCCCAAGTCTTAACAGCTACCCTTGTACACTAATGATATACTGGTAAATATGCCCAGGAAATAAACCAAGAGAAAACAGGTAAACTTGCATATGACAATCTTGCTTTAGCAGCTCTCAGAGATACTCTTCCTCTGTTTTCTCATATACTTCAGCACTGGCTTCATCAAACTCATTGTACATTAAGAACAATTTAGTATCATTTCATTTAAAATATGCAAGCTTTATATCGAGAGTAAATATGTAGCCACAAGGTAAAATTAAAAAAATATATTAGTCTCATCATTTAAAAAAGCCTTTAAAGTTTCCATTATCCATTATGTCAGGTAGCAAATATCTTCTCAATGTAACTCCAGACATTAAATCTGTCAAGAGGCATGCAGTAAAATAAATGTCTGGGATACCTTCATAAACAAAAATCTTATTTCCATAATTCATACAGCTGGCTGGCATTTATTGGCACGTCAGGTGCAATGGGGACATTTCAGGAACATTAACATGTACAGCATCATTTGTCAACAAAGCAACAATGTAAGCAAATCGTTCAGAACTCATACAGATTTACAGCTTTCTCTGCCAGCTGCTAATTACGGTGTGCTCTGCCTATTTGGTATGGTCTTTTTTATTGGAAAATGACAAAGGGGTTATGGTATCCCAGTTTGGAATATAGATGCGCTTTTAGTAATAATATGAGTGGTAATATGACTACACAGCCTGGAGTTTTGATCTAGTTGCACTAGTCTTATAATTGACCGGGTTTGATTGATGAAGGACAAAGAGAAATCCAGAGTGTTATTTACTTACTGATAGAAGTAAGCTCTGCAAACAAAGAAATAATATGATATCAGAGAGCAAAAAGAAGTATCTTTGCTTTAATATTGTTTTTTCCTACTGAACATGACAGGGAAAATTCAATCCTTACTGAAAACCTGATCTGTTTATTGAGCAATGTTTAGCAAACCCTGTACGTTACAAACTGGTAAATACCCTTTGAACATTGCTGAATCTACTCTGATAAATAAGAATTAAACTTTCAGCATTTTAAACAACGTAAAGGTTAAATAAAAGCTGTCAATACCATCTGTAAGGGCCAAAATATGTGCTAGTTATCTACTTTCAACATCCTCTGTGTCTGTCTGTCTATATTTCTCTGCCTTTTTTTGAGCATGTATGTTTGTGAATGCATGGTTTTTTGCAAGTTAATGGCAGCAAGTCAGTTCTACTTTTTCTATGCAAGCTTTGGCCAGTTTGCATTTTAATCTCATAAAAATGTAATTAATGGAGTTTTGTGCTTCAGATGTATAAATTAAATATGCTTTCATAATTATTATACCTGTTATTCAGCCAAAGGTAAGAGGATTCTATTAGCTAAATACATATTTAGACACCTAATAAAATTCCTTATTCAGTTCTATTTCTTAGTTTCAGTTCATGAACAGTAACCACTATTCTGAGTTAAGATCTTGACCATTTAATTTTTAAGGAAAAAAGTAATTAGACCATATTATGGATTAATCCCTTGCCAATTTTCATTTTTTAAATCAAAGTAATTTTAGACTTGGGAACTACATAATTTTATGCAAAGAAAGTATGTTTTGCCAACCTTATTAAAATCTTTAAAGACCATATTTTCTATAGGCTTCCAAAAATTATCCCACAAAAATGTGTAGGTGCACCCATCTGTACAAATGAATGGGCAGCTAGGAGCATAATTATCCAGTTTTGCACATACAAATGTAGATCTTTAAGCACAAATTAGCTGACCCCCCAATTCTGCTGGTGCATTTTTGCAAGCTGATTAATAATATTTCCTTGAATTCTATAATACAGGTTAAAATCCCTAAAGATTTTTAGAGACAATAGTAACTTTTCTGTGAAATATTTGAAATTACTCAAGGCTTTAAAAAATGTTACTGATGCACCAGTAAAACGATGAATAGCTTAGTGCCAGTATTTGGGTGTTTTTTTGGGTGTAATGACTATATTATTCTTTCAATATAACAATCTCTATTGGCTCCGGCTCCAGAGAAATTACTGTCTGCCACTGCTTCTCCAGCAACAAAATGCACATGTTCCTAAAGGAAAAACTACTGCACCAGGATTGCGAAAGAATTGACCGTCAATCTAAGTCTGTATGAGCAATCACAGCCACTTCCGAATAGAAGTTATTTTGTATTAGAAGCAATTTACCCATCTGGAAGAACAAAGATATTTGCAAATTTTGAAGTGACTGACTTCTAGCAGATGCTTAAAGTTAAAACCCCAACTACTTCTGAGGTGCCTGGCCTAGTTTTCCAATCTGGAAATGTAAAATATGTTGAAGAGCTCTTCCAAATGATGAGGAAGTTCACTGGACCCTTGGCTTTGTGCTGTCTACCTGCTGCTGGCCTTGCCGACCACCACCCTGGCAGGCCCATTGCCCACACAGCTGCACAGCAGTTTTCTAGGAAAGGGGAGCAGTTGTAAAGATTCTTGAATGAGACAGAAATCAGTGGCTGCATCGCCTAGATATTATATAGTGTGACTACTCTGGGAGAGCAGGCTGTCTGGGAAAGGGTAAGCTGTGGGGGTGAACTTCAATAGGGGCTTTGTGGGGTGAAGGAAGCGGTCAGAACTGAGAAGAAGGGATGAGATATAGGGTGTTTTAGGGGACATGATTTTCTTGCATGTGGGGCTAAATTGTGTCTTTGTGTTGCTCTAGGGGCTCAGGGATAATAAGGAAGGAAATATTTAACATAGAGATATAAAAATAAGGTTGTTGACCCCTGGAATTCACAAATACCCCCAATACGGTACCCAAATGTGACAATGTTGTTGAAAGTCCTGATAGACCAAGACTTGTTAATGGAAAGCTAACTTTATACTGCAATTCAAGATTGTTTAAATTTAGTTTATTTGTGATTTTTTTTTCCCCTTTGTGTTCATGTCTTTGTACATTTGAAGAGGAAGTTTAGGCATGCCTTGATCTGTAAAGATTGCTCTTCTTCCTGTTCCCTTTGATTCCACTTGCCTAATAATAATGGGCATTATCTTATATCCATATTTAATTTTATTATGTCACTAGCATTGCAAGAAAAGGATGTTCTTTTCAAACATTGTAATGCATTTAGTATTTCACTAGTCATCAGTTAAATCAATTTTTCCCTTTATTGGATCTGAATTATAAATCAACTAGTCATTGTATGGGATACTGTATATGAATGTACAGTATATCATTATGATGTATCCTATAATAATGTCTCTTAGACATGAAAACTAAAGATGGTGGTTTAAAGTGCTGAGAGAGAAAAAATTGGAAACATCTGTTAGTAGGAAGTAGAGAAGACTTTTCATTAAAGTTTGTCAAGTGTATTTGATAGGAAGAACACACTGGGCCGTATTCTGCCACTCCTTACATACATCCACCCTAGTATCCAGTGTGGTTTTTCTGTCTCATGTAGAAAAGCCAATACTATAAGAAAGACTAAAAAGCCAGCTCTCTACTTTGGGTAAGGCATAGTACAGTAATTCAAGAAATTGGAGACCTGGGGCAGAGAAAGGATTTGCAAATTTTATGGGAAAAGAGATAGAGTGTATTACAGTAAAGTCAGTGTCTAGGTCTTTATCTGTGCAGTGGTAAGGACAGTCGTGTTGCTCTTGAGTATGTCAGAAAGCTTGTGCAGAAGAAGTGGTGTGGGGCAGTTTGGTGGGAAAAGTCCTATATTTTCAATTAGCTACTACTTAGACTTAATTTTTTTTAAAAAAACCAAACAAACCCAAACAAAAAACAACAACAAAAACATGAAAAATTGAGGAAGTCAAAAGATAAGGTATTCAGAGACATCTAGTTAGCAGATTTGACCACCCAAGGTACCGTGGACAAGCAGGAAAAAAAAAAAAAAAAACCAGAAAAAATAGGTAAAAATTTCTGGGATGGCATGTTTTAGCTTAGCTGTATATAAATCCTTTTAAGTACACATAACTGTCTACTTAAGGAAGCTCAACAAAGGCCATTTTACACATACACTAGGACAGTACTTCCTGGTGTTGTCTGCAGGAGGGATTTGGACAGTGTCAAGCTGATGGGTTTCTGCTCCAGCTCTGCAAACCCTGCTCAGGTGTGAGTGCTGCCAGCACCACCTCATACCCTTGTTCTAAGGCTACAGGAGTTGTTGTGGGCACTGGGAGATAAATACGATAGTTATGTACTCATCTGTGAATTCTGTGATTCTGTGCTCTCGTCCACAAGCTACTTGTACCTTCTTCTGCGGGTGTAGCAGCTTAAAAGCCAGTATCTCACCTTCCCTTTGCAATCTTTTCCTGTTTCTTCCTGCAATAAGTGGTCTCTGAGCCCCATCATTTCCATGATGATATCCAGAACTGTAAAATCAGATATAGCAGTTGCAGGGCCCAGTGCAAATTACCCCCGAGTCAATAGAAAACAGAATATTGCTTTTTGATTTGGTCTAGTCTGTTGCATAGTCGATGGAAAAAAAACTAATACAAATAAAATGAATCAATTGGAAGCTGGCTGTGGGGCCTCAATGAGTCATATGAAGTAAGTTTCTGATATCCTTTATCATCACGCACAGCCAGTGAAACAAGAGTGCTACTGTCTTCTGCTGGCACAGAGAGTTACCTCAGGCGATTCTGAAAAATGCTTTTTTCTTATTTTTAGACCTGAATCAGCCCATGCTAGTAAATGTATTCTTGTGAATACAGATCCCACTTTGTTGTAATGCCCATGGGAAGGCGATAGTGTAACCTGTTTGGATGCAGCTGCAGACCACCTGTAGAGAAAGTCAAATTAAGGAGAGACCCCACTGTTCTTTGCATTAATGCTTTTTGTGTTGTGGCTTGACTCACCCCTCCCTCCCCCGTAGATGTATCCTTCTCAACTGAAGAGATAGAGAGCACATTTTAAGACCTTCTGTCCCTTTAAGGCATCTTGTGATTGAAAGATTTGAAAGACTATAAAACCTCCCTAGTCACCAATGAGTGATGGTGTGCAAAGAGTCTTAACACTTTTAGGATAACTTTTCTTCCTGGTTTTCTTGCAGATCTGGATGTTGTTGTGTTTGGGAGGGAAGTTGTTTCATTCTGTGCATAAAGGGCACATTTGAATCTCCCCCAAGTATGTTAGTGGAATCTTCTAAGTTTTGAATGAAAAAAGTGGTTGTCAAGAATTAAAGCCCTGACTTGCTGCACTTTTTGTTCCATTGTTTCTAAATAAAAGACCTGGCAAACAAAAGAAAATGGAACAACCCTAAGTGCTGTGCCTGCACATGCTGCATATCCCCATGAAAACGGGTGTGATCTCACTGATCCCACTTAATGATACTGGAATTCCCTTTATATACAAATTTATCTGAGTTCAGGACAGAAGGACAATTAGGCACATAAACTAATAGGTTTGAAGACAGTATGTGTCGTTGGTATGAGAAGTAGTTTTAGCTAGTGGTCCTGTTATCTCACTTGCAACTGCTTAACACTCCTGATATCTGTAGCTTCTCAGTAGATTAGGCTTTTATTCATTTGCCAGGTAGTATTTGGTTGCATAATGGTGCAATATTCTACCTTATGTCACATAAAAACTGCTTGCAATGAAAGTTGCATGTCATTGCTTCTTTTCACCCCATTTCTTCACAGATGAATCCCACTAATTGTTGACGTACTAGTTAACACAGACAGAGTTTGTAGATGAAGGCAATGTCATCAAGCACTGCCTCATTTTAAATTCCTTCCTCTCGCTGGTGGTATCAATGTTCACTGCAAAGACACTGATGATACTGAATTTAATTGGTATTTATGTGTAGGGTCATGTGTACTCTCTAAGAAGTTTCTGTGTAACTTTTCGCTAATTGAAATTAGATTGAAGTGTTGCTGTGTACACTGTGACTTAATGGTGACAACGTTGAGCCAGCTTCGAAGCTCAGATGCATGGCACGCATCCCAAGAAATCTGCTATGATGCTCCCACATACATCTATGCATATTTTTATGGTACAAGAGACATAAGGTGTGGAAAAGGAGCAGTCTCTTTAAGGAGGATGTGGCAACCCTATCTGCCAGTCATCTTGCCTCTGCTGTTCTATTCCTTTTACAGCCATGCTGCCTTTCTGGTATCTGCAACATCTTTATGTACATGCTTAATGTCTGCACAGCTATTAAAGTCCACGGGAAGGTGAGATGCAGTAAGAGTAATGGACCAGTAACACTGGTCCTTTGTAGAA
Source organism: Coracias cyanogaster (assembly GCA_033124195.1). Classification (NCBI taxonomy): domain Eukaryota; kingdom Metazoa; phylum Chordata; class Aves; order Coraciiformes; family Coraciidae; genus Coracias; species Coracias cyanogaster. Next base: position 45,160 of record JAVSBS010000675.1, on the reverse strand, counting down.
ACGCTTTTTGTCTGCTCTGGGGATGGCTTGCTCACCATCTTATGTTGTAGATAGGATAATATATGCCTGATGTGGTCTCTAAAACATTTTGAGGATTGGCCTGAAGCTCACAGCTGCCATGCAATACAAGATCCCAGAGCTGCCATTGGCTATCTTGAGACCTGACCATGAAATACCTTCAGCACCATATTTTGACTTCATGCAAGGGCAGCCCAGTGCACCTTGCCTCCATAGATCATGGAAAAGTAACTTCTCACTGGCAGAAGTGTTTTGACTGGGAACTTAATTTATAGCAGCTCATAGAATTGCAGCGCGTAATAAGCAATGTCCTTGAACATTTTTCATCTGCTTCTAAGCAACTCTTTAAAAAGCATTGGTTTCCCTTAAAAAAAGCATTAAACTTTTTAAGGAAAAAGTAGTAGTCGAGGTTAGCAATCATGACAGTGCTTTAAATACTACTAGATAATTAGCAGCATGAATAAATTAAATACATTTCAGGTATAACAACAAAGCTGAGGAAAATCATCAAATATTAGCAGAGCTCCAAAATCTAACTACTTTGTGTTGCATGCTGTTTTAATGACTGCAATTTAAAAATGTGCATAATTCCAAAGAGATCACATGTTTCACATAATAAAAATTACTGTGACATAAAATATATATTTTTCTTAAAAAGTACTTGTAATATCAAAAGGACTGTGAAGTATTAGCTATTTAATACAAATTTATCTTTTCTTGCAGATGATTACATTTTCATTTTAATTGCTCACATTTCCCGTTCTGATCTTAATGTTTTATAGTAGGGAAGACATGCCACAAAGAAAAAAAAAAAAAAAAAGGATTTTATTTGTTAGTTAACAGTCTTCAGAAGTCCTAATTTGGCCAATGTGTTCTGCTGCAAAGTCTTGGAATGCTGTCTTGCAGTTTCAAAAGTGATCTTATTTGGCTTCCCAGAAACTATTATGCCTGGAGGATGCCATGAGAACAAGGGCTGCCTTGTTAACAAGTCAAAAACTCTCAAAAACAAGATAGGATCCTGATATAAATCATAATTTAGATGCACAGAGCTATGTTCACAACCACAGTAATGTAATTCATTTACATCTAGTTATTACTTATCTCCACCCGAACTACTAAGTTCAGGAATGCAGCTGCCTTGTGCCTTGTGACTCGTGGGGGTTAGGGAAGAATGACATCACCAAATTTAAGCACATTACCATGCTGACATAGTGGCACCTTGTTTTCCCTTCCTCAGAGCAAGGATTGTGTGCTACCCCCCATTCTTCCAAAGAATACCTTTTTTCCCCTTTCAAGCAGCTGCTATATGAAGGGTTGTAAATGTCACTTCAACTAATGATGAATGATGCTTGACCCTTGGACCTGTTACTATGAATTTTATGCAATGCTAAATTAATATGAAAGATCTCTGCTAGAAGACTTCAGCTATTATGCATGCAGCATAAATGATATGTTAAACAATCCAAATTTTTTTCTCATAACCATGGTAAAATGCAAAGCTGCTTTAACATTTTGATGTGTATTTTCACTTAAGATTCGTATCTTTTAGATCTAAAAATATTTTTGGTAAGCAAATTAGTTTGCTAAAAACATTGTCAAAAGGGCAACTGGCCCACATGTCTTTGTTGTTCGCGTTTGAATATAATTAATTATGTAAAGCAATAGTTAGTGGGAGCTTAACAATTAGCAGAATCTGTCAAACAGTCACACGGAAATTACTAACTAATTGAACTACTGGTCTTTTGTTGTTTCAGGAAGCAGTACAGGGTGTCATTATTTTATCTCATGTTTGTTATTATCATATATCACATTTTTCCAGCAATATATGCTTCCTAGTAGACTAATACATAAATAACCCTCCCAATAATGTCACTATTGGCAAAAGTGTTTGAAATAAACACCTGGTTTAATTAGTATTCAGATTTGTGCAGTTAAAAAATGATAATCCTCTCTCAGTTATATGACATTTTTAAAGCTTTGAATTTCCATCTGTATCTTATATTATGATGTTTCAGGATTGTCATGAGTTAATTATGTTAACTTCGGAAACATTTCTTGCATTTAGAATGAAAAACTTCAGCTTGAATAGCCAGGAAAGCAGATGCTATCTTTCTTGTCAACTGCTTTGTTGTGCGTTGCCTTGAAACTTTTTCTAAGATTCTGTATCCAAAGGAAGTATAAATCTCCATTTATTTGAAATGTTACTCTAATCTAATCAATATTTTAATATATTTCTTGTGGGAGTGACCTGAATGTATCTCAAGGAACCAAAGACATGAAAATCTCTTATTTCATGTTGAAATCATCCTGTCATTACAAGTGCATTCATGAGATTAATTTGAAGAACAGCAATAATTCCTGGACTATAAAGTTTAAATTTTTTTTCAAAGCATTCCTTTTCTGTCTTGAAATATATGGCTGTGTGTTTAGGTGGAATAAGAGGAACTGGAAATCTTACAATTAGAATGCACATCCAGATAAACTCTGCAAAAGGGAAAGGTGGGCACAAAACATACCGTTAATGCATCAGATATGCATTGGGTCCTATCACAGAGCATGTGAAAATGCAAAATGTGGATGTGTGTGTGAGATGGAGGAAAAGGTGTGATGTGAGAAGCGATTTGGTGGATGCACGAGAGTCCGTGTCTCCTCCTTCCATGTGAGTATGTGAAGCATGTGTGGGAAACGGAAAGCATCGTGCCACTGAGTCACTCATATTTCATTACACCCCTTCTCTGCCAAGGAGGAACCATAGACATTGCCAAGCATGTTTACACATGTCCCACTGTATTTATGCATCTTCTGAGGCTCAGTAAGAGAAGGTATAGCTGTGCACATGAAGTTGCATGTGGCACGGTGGATGGAGTCAGGCTTTTAAGCCCACACTGGCCTTGAAATGTCAACCTTTTGGTTAAAAAGACCTAGGAAAGGTCTCAAATGTTCCTGTGCACACAGCTCCTAATTCCACCAGTCATGCAATTACATGTATTTCATGAACACAGGTTTGATCATAAACTTAAGGCTTCCATATTTTAAAAAACATCATATTCCTCAAACAAAAGCTGTTTTCATTGTCACAAAAAAGTCAATGTTTGTAACCAGGCATTGTACAAGAGAAACTGAAATGCATGGACTAACCCCCCTGGATCAGGACATACTCCAGTATCTGATTCTCAGCTGGTGTGGCTTCAAATCAGATGTAGCTCTGAAGTTGATGAAAGTGTAGGAAAAAAAGTGCACTTACTGAGAATCTTCCCTATTCAGGGTAACATGTAAGTCTGAAAACTCATAAAAATATTTGAAAATTCGTGTTATGATTAGCACTATTATTATCAAAGGACATTTTGTTAACATTTGAAAGTCCTTCAGTGCACTTGAAGATATATTTGTTTTCGCAACTTATATAATCCCGTCCTGTTTAAAGTTTTGTTTTAAACACATACAATTATCATCTCCTATGCCCTGATTCAGTAAGCACTTAGAAGCATTCCTATCTTTAACAGCATAGCTAGTCCTGCTAATATCCAGGGAATGGAATTAGAGCTTCAGATATTAGCAAAAAGTAATGCAAATGTGAATTAAGCAACATGGTTTTGAAGTAAGTTGACTGAGGACTTTTTACTTCTTAGACTGAATGCGAAAGTTTGAGAAGAAAATCAAGGCAAGCACTACTGATATTAATAATTATTTTTAGAATATATAAAGTTGAATATTTTAGCCTGGTAACTAGAAGAAATTAGGCACTGAAACAGCCTTCCAGTAAGGATAGTGAAGAAAAATTCTAACAAATTTTATGCAGAACCATCAGCAGAAATATAGTCACAGAATCACAGAATGGTAGGGTTTGGAAGGGACCTTTGGAGATCATCTAGTCTATATTATACATATAAAAATATATGGAGATATATGGACATACAGAATAAGCATAGTATTAATATTGTTTTTTACATGTAAGTCACATTAATTAAAATAGATGAAGTTACCTGCGTTGTAGAATATGACTATTTCCAAGCTAATGAGTCATTTGGGTGTATCCAATTTAGATTCAAACCTTTCGCATTTCCTAGTGTAACTTTCCATACAAACAAACCTACATCTAATGTTGGACTTAGTTACCAGAAACACTTCTTCACGTCTGTGCAGGAACCTACATGATATAACAAAGCATTGTGTTAGGTAACAATTTCAGCCAAAATTTCATGACCTGAACTAAAGGAGATGATGCATAAATTATTCTTATGGCCCAAAATCAGACCTGGATTCTCTGACTTGAACTTTTCAAGACAACTCACTTTATTGTTAATAGATAAAATAAGTATCGCCTAAAAGCAAGGTGCAAGTATTAAACAGCCAGTTTGCAAGTACTTAACAAAACTGTCCTTTCTTTTGGAATAACTTGAATAAAGTGTCTAAATGACCTCTTCCTAACCAGAAGAGAATATAGAGAAGAAATTAAGCTTTATTGGTAAATTAAAGCCCAAATCCCATGGCTGATGAGAGATACGGTCCGTTTGAAATAGTTACAGTTTCAGACTTTCTCTTCTACAATCAGCGGGTGGAGACCAACATAATCCAATTAATTGTAATTCCCTTTTGTGGCACTGGTACAGTGGTGAATGATATAGTAAATCCATTGAAGTCTTATCTTTGGTCAGATAATCCAAATGGATTCATATTATGAAACAGTTCTTTATAAAAGTTCTGATGAACAGAAGTGTTTTGACTTTAGTGAACCAAAAGATAAATTCTATACAAAAATAAAATGTTTTGTCCTTGACATTTACAGAGCTTGTATATACCTGATTTAATGTAAGAATACTTCCTTCAGCAGGTCTATTTCAAAGAGCCCTTTAATTAAAAGTAAATCCAGAATTTGTTCTCTGGACATCCTACAAACTGATGTGTGAGAAGAGAGATTTATATGTACGGGTAATCTTTCTTCTTGTAATAGTCCCATTAAAATAAATGTGGTTACAGATATAAGGAATATATTAATAACACCTTGAGAATGGTTTTGATTTCTATTTTTCTAATAAAACAATAAACTAATATTTCATTGATAATCCTTATAGCTGTAAATAAATCATTTGTGTGTTCCTTTTCAGTATTGTTAGTGGACTAGGGGAATTGCTTAATTTTAGCTTAAGCTCTGATCTATTTACATTTGGAAGTAATTTACATAAAGGAAGTCATGATGATCTTTATTGTTTTGTTAATTCTTTCCTTTGACTATTGAAACTCACTCACTGAGGCACAAGCTGATTGTTATTGGTGTCAGTCCCAATAATATAATTGGCTATGTGCAATAAGTGTACGGATTGGGTGGTATTCTTGGGTCTTGAATTGTTTTTGTATAAACCCCTTCAGTTTAACAGTCACTGGAGACAGCACTGGTGGAATGCATCAGTAGTCTGATCCATTGCTACATGTTTAGTACTTCCTTTAAAGTTGTCCGTAACAAGTCCATATTACAACAGGAGTGTTTTCACTAGTAGCATGTTGAAATTTCATATTTACTGAAGAATACTAAGATATCATTTGTGGGAGAAAGCACATTAGACCATATATTGAGGTCAGATCTATTCAGAGTGTCTCAAAAATACTTTTTTCCCCCCTCTTCTTTTTTTTTGTCTTACATTATCTGGTTGAAATTTAATACAAAGAATTTTTTACCCTTTAGGATACATTACATATGAAATAATTTATGACCCATGAATCACAAGAAGGCAGTGAACTGGGTTTCAGATAAGTCTGCCAAATATTACAAAACATTGTGTACAGATTTTTGGACTATGAAAAGGCTTTTGACAAGAATGGAAATAGAAGCAGTGTTAGAAACAGCAAGAAGAGGAAGACAGAATAGCTGTGTGACAGAATCCTAAAGCACACTGAGTTAGTAGAGCAATTAAAAAGATTCAAGTATGAAGATATTTTTAAGTATGAAAATGGGACAGAGAGTCATTGTCCAGTTCTGCTCTGTACTAGATCTTGAGAGCCCTCAATTTATTTAACGTGTAGATTTGTGGATACTGATATATGCAATTCTGATAAAAGTCCTGACAGTAAAGGCTGGGGGCGGGGGGGGGGGGGAAGAAAAAATCATCTAAAATTAGATTGCCGAGAAGCTTACAGGAGAGTAATTACACAATAAAAAAAACCTAATAAGAGATTTGAAGTTGGAAGGGAGATATTTACCTTGACTAATATGTGTATATACAGCATCTGACTAAGTGAGGAAGATCAAGTTGAAAGCAGAATTCAGAATGGACTTTTTTCTTTGAATAGCAAAATGTATCATGACAAGTAAGTTCCTGATCTAGGCAAGTATTTGTTGTTCTACAGTCTTGGGTGTATGAAACAGAAATACTAGAATCCACCTAGAAAATAGAAAAAAATCCATTATCTGGCACAAAGAAATGGAAAAGTTGTTAGCTGGGTTCAGAACAAAAGAGGGGAAAAATACCACCACCCCCCCACCCCACGGCCAAAAAAAAAACCAAAACAAAACCCAAAGAAAAAAACCCAGTAAAATAAAGTGTACAGTAACTACTAGGAAGAAACTAAAGTTACTGCTCAACAACTAAGTAAAGAAAATTAGATAGAGGACGGAATCTTTCTACTGTATGACAAATGATATTTTTGCTAAGCATAGCAATTTAATGTCTGTGAGTTACAGAAAGTCTGCCAAGACCCATACTTATGCTTGAGCAACCTTGGTCCTCCAAGGCAGAGAAACCTCGGCACCAAGGGAGGGCATGAGCTGGATGGGAATTCCTCCATGCTCTTTCCTTGTCCCTTTCTTTAAACCCTGGGAGTATCTAAATATTTCTTTGACCGTGAAGGAAGGAATGACTTGGCCCTGCAGTTTTAATTTGCTCAGCCTGTCTATGTATGCTCCTACTTTTTGTTGACAAGTCACCTCTGAATAAGTCTTGCAGAAGTATGTTGATCTGTAGATAGGTGGTCTGTTTATTCCTAGGGAGCTTTCAGCTGCATTTTGAAGTATTCTATAGGTAAAGTCACTCCTTTTCCCACACACAATAGTTGATTCAGCTAAATTTAATGAATTTTAAAAGTACTTGTAATTATAATCCTATTACAGTAATTATTGCTTCAAATCAAGTGATAGAATATGCTAAGTCAAAGGTAGTATCACAGTTATCTAAGTCTGTAGTGAGTGATGTATGAGTAACATATACCTGTTCCTGGTGATGATGATACTTGTTTCTGGATACCAAAAGGTTTATCCTCTCAGTACCACTGTGTATTTTCATGCTTCCAGTTTCAGACAGCAACCAATAGCACAGAAATTTCCCTGACACAATGGCGTCACTAGCTGACCACTTTTCTAAACCTTTGAACTTTTCTGCATGCTTTCATGATGTACCATTTCTGAACTTCTCCAATGTACTGCATCTTTTTCACAGAAACAATGAGATAGTTCATCCCTCTCTTACTCTGTGGACTTCTGTGGAATTATGCGAGGATGAATATGACCCAGTGTGCCCAAGTACAGAAATCTTTTATTTTTCTGGCACAGATTGAGACTTAAGTTAGCAGTACTTGGTTGTTCCAGCATGCCTCCAGGTCAGCAAACTGTCATTTCAGAGAAATGGAATAAACAGCACTCTGGATGCACATAGAGATGTTCTGCTTTTTAGCTTAAGTTGCTCAGTAATTTGCGCCTGGGCTCCATGGAAATGGGCATTCCAATAATAAACAAATGTTCACACATTATAATATCATGGCTTAAATTTTCTGTTAAAAGGGCATGCCACATTTGTCTAGCAGAGGATGAGTAATGCATGCAAGATTTCTTTTGTAGACTACATCCTTGATAATTCAACGGTAGCATTGGATGGATTCAGTAGAAGCCGCTTAGAAATACATTATATATAAAAATGAATTATTTGCTTATCTGATATGTTCTTTGATTTTTTTTTTAAACACTCTTGAAGAGAAGGACCATACACTGAGTGCAAGCAGGGCAGTGGACTTCCCAAACTTAGCAAGGGAGAGAGGAAGCAGAATTATTTAGCTGGCAGAGAACTCACAAAATCTGTCTGAATAAGGAAAATATTGCTTTGCATGAGTTGCATCTTCTGCTGTACTCTTTAATCAAGGTTCAGGGGATTGTATGTGCTTTGGAGTGTGCATACAAAATCCAATGTCAGGACTGGCAGGGGAGGAAGGTAAAAGATCATGTGTCACATCACCGAGGGGTGAGCTCCTTTTCATATGATGAGCAAGAGCCTTCACCACCTCACTGCATCCTATTGCTGCCATGTCTCTGGTCTCTCTATGCTTTATTACTGCTCTAAATTGAATGTGATCACTTTGAGAGAAGCTGTTTGCCCCAAGAAGGATGTTATGTCTCTGCACTAGTGATCAGAGAAGCTGTGGCTTGTAAAATGGAGGTACAGTTACTGAATGCATGTACCTTTCAGTCTACAAATTAATATTTGCACTGTCAGCCATGAGAACAACACTCACAAAGGGATTTATATTTATCAATGAAGGACTGTGCTGATGCAAGTGAAGTACTTCTGCTTGAGTCTTCTTTTTTTTCCTATTGAAGACCATGAATCATAGAATGATTGGGTTGGAAGGGAACTTAAAGATCATCCAGTTCTAACCACCCCTGCCATGGGCAGGGACACGTCCCACTAGACCAGGTTGCTCAAAGCCCCATCCAATCGAGTCTTGAACACATCCAGTGTTGGGGCATCTACAACTGCCCTGGGTAACCTGTTCCAGTGACTCGTCACCCTCTGAGTAAAAAATTTCTTTACATCTAATCTAAATCTCCCCTCTTCCAGCCAATACCCCCTGTCCTGTCACCACAAGCCCTTGTAAAAAATCCCTTTCCTGCTTTCTTGTAGGCCCCTTTCAGATACTGGAAAGTTGCAATGCGGTATCCCCAGAGTCTTCTCTTCTCCAGACCGAACAAACACAACTGTCTCAGCTTGTCCTCATATGAGAGGTGTTCCAGCCCTTTGATCATCTTTGTTGAACTCCTGTAGACCCGTTCCAACAGATCTGTGTCCCTCTTGTACTGGGCCCTCCAGAGATGCAGGACTCCTGGTGGAGTCTCACGAGAGCAGAGTAGAAGGGCAGAATCACCTCCCTTGATCTGCTGGTTATGCTTCTTTTGATGAAGCCCATGATACCGTTGTCTTTCTGGGCTGCACTCATACATTGCTGGTTCATGTTGAGCTTTTCATCAATCAGCATCCCCAAGTCTTTCTCCTCAGGGCTGCTCTCAATCCACTCATTGTCCAGCCTGTATTTGTGCTTGGGATTGCCCCAACCAAGGTGCAGGACCTTGCACTTGGCCTTGTTGAATTTCATGAGGTTATCATGGGCCCACCTCTCAAGCCTGACAAGGTCCCTCTGGATGGCATCCTCGACCGTGTCAACTACACCACACAGTTTGGTTTTGTCTGCAAATTTGCTGAAGAAGCACTCAATCCCACTGTCCATGTCACCAATGAAGATGTTAAAGATTACCAGTCCTAGTACAAATCCCTGCGGAACACCACTCATCACTGGTCTCCACATGGATATTGAGCTGTTCATTGCAACGCTTTGATTCCGATCATCTAGTCAATTCTTTATTCACTGAATGATAGATACATCAAAACCATATCTTTCCAATCTAGAGACCAGGATGCCATGTGGGACAGTATTGAACACTTTGCACAAGTCCCAGAATCACAGAATGTTAGGGTTTGGAAGGGACATTGAAAGATCACCAAGTCCAACCGCTCTGCCAGAGCAGGATCACAGAATCATGTAGACCGGGTCACACAGGAACTCATCCAGGCAGGTCTTGAATGTGTCCAGAGAAGAAGACTCCATAACCTCTCTGGGCAGCTTGTTCTAGTGCTCTGTCACCCTCAGTGAGAAAGTTTTTCCTTATGTTTACGTGGAATCTCCTATGCTCCAGCTTGCTCCCATCACCCCATGTCCTATCATTGGACATCACAGAGAAGACCTTGGCTCCATCCTCCTGACACTCACCCTTTACATATTTATAAACATTAATGAGGTCACTCCTCAGTCTCCTCCTCTCCAAGCTAAAGAGACCCAGCTCCCACAGCCTTTCCTCATAAGGGAGATGTTCCACTCCCTTGATCATTTTTGTGGTTCTGCGCTGGACT